>CAUYRT010069066.1:0-103457 GCA_963574885.1 Lepilemur ruficaudatus | reverse complement strand
CACCTCTTGTATTTTCCTGGATGGAGCTGAAACCCGTTCTACTAAGTGAAATATCCCAAGAATGGATGGACAGGCACCACATGTACTCACCAGCCAATTGGTATTAGCTGATCAACACCTAAGTGGACACACAGGAACAATATTTATCGGGTGTCGGGCAGACGGGAGGGGGGAGGAGGGGATGGGTATATACATACATAACGAGTGCGATGTGCACCGTCTGGGGGATGGTCAGGCTTGAGGCTCTGACTGGAGGGGAGAGGGGGGCAAGGGCAATGTATGTAACATTAACATTTGTACCCCCATAATATGCTGCAATAAAAAAAAAAAAATTCCTGGCATGTTAGGAAACTTCACTCAGATTCAGGACTTAAAGATTAGAGGAATTCACCCAACATACGTTATGTGAAATCTGGCAGAGAGAGTCTTGAGCTTAGTTTTATAGTCACGGAATAGTAAATAAGAGAGGTTTTTAAAATGTAATTTGAAATTCCGTTTGAAAACTTCCAGACAGAAGTAGTTTTTGTGGCCTTGATAGTTTCTCATGTTGTATGGCTCTAAATTTAAGAAGTCAAGTCAAGGAGGTCTATATAGTAAATTAACATTCCTGCTACACATGTGAAAATAATCAGGCCAAACCTAATGAGACCAGTCCTTTTTTTGTGATCAATAATAATTTTTGAGATTATTTTGATCATAATTTGGGGGAGACAGTCAGAAAAATTGTGAAAGACTTTGAAATGGAAAAAAAAAAGATTACTGGGTGTTTTATGGAATGCTGGGCCCATCTAGCACACTGCCCATGTTACACAATTGTGCAGGTATGAACTACTTGACTGTGTTTGAGCTGTTTTATAACTTTGAAATAAATGCAAATTATTTGTATCTATAGAGATACGAGTAGATTTTGTCTCTTAGAAACCTGATTCCTCCTCTCCTACAAAGAAGCCAGTTTGCGTCTTTCACCAAGTGCATTTCAGCGTTTCTGGTTCCCTGCGCATGACTGCTCTCTGCGCTCTCCTTTGAACTGGTTTTGAACATCTCACTGGTTCCCTTGAAAATTAACAAATTAAATAAAGTCTTTGACGTGCGTTCATTGTGTATTTGTATGAGAGTTATGACTTTGTCCTTTTAAAAATTATACTTTTAATAATTTAAAAAAGTTACAAGGGGATTGTTCTTGACTTTGAAAAAGAACAAATAGGAATATCAAACAACTTCTATCCAGGCTTGTTTGAAAACTGGACTGAAAAAAAATGGCTAGTATTAACAGTAATTTAAGAACAAATGGTAAATTTTTAATATGGATTATATTTTAGATAAAAGTATTAAAAACTTGATTTTCTTAGGAGGGAAAAAATAGTACCAAAGAATGCAGTTATTCTTAGACAAAATGTTAATAGTTGGTGGAGGATGTATGGCTGCTTAGTAGTCTCTCCACTTCTCTATAGGTTGAAATTTTTCAAAATAAAAATGGGGCACAATACCAGAAAGGAAATTTGCATTTATTTAAAATTATTGAGGACTGGCTGAAAGTTTTAGAACCAGAGAACATAAAAGCTTATGACAACATATATTACACTTTTTTATTCATCAGATGCTTAGCCAGTCTATGGCTTCTATGCCTCTTTGTTCCAGACACTTTATTAGAAGAATAATGAAAGTTAGTTCTGGACCATAAGTTAATTGTCATCTCAGGGCTCTAAAAAGAAGAGCCAGGAAATGACTGTTCAGAAATCAGAATGTCCGTGTTACATGTGGCAAGGGATGAAGATAAATTCATGCTCCCTGCATCTGCACATTCTACAATGCAGGACCACAAATGTCCCATCTCTGTGAAGTTGGCTACAGCCCCTATACAGATATAACAAACCTCACATGGTGTTTTTCCTTTCCAAGTCCATTAAATTATGCTTCCTGCACAGACCGTGCAATTCATCTACACTCCCTTGTTTGGCCATAGAATAGTATTGCTGACATGACAGGACTGAAAGGGGTTTCTACCTGATTAAGAAGGTTGATGGAGATCATAAAAAAAAAGATGGAACATGGAGAAAAGGGCATGTGAAAAAAGGAGACTGTACAATTTTAGGGCAAGATAGAGATGTGTTGTTAACAGAGCAAGTGGTGGGCATTTTAATTTTGGTCCAAGTTTTCAGTTAAAACTTTTTGCTTATACAAATAATATCTTCACTAGAGCATAAGAGGGTACCTGCATGAGTGGAGAAGAAAACAAAGACCTGCATTCCTACAAATTACAGACAACGTGAAATACGGCCCTGGAGCTTCCAAATTTACTAGCGCACACTCACAGTCGTTACAATTACAGATTATTTTATGTCCATCAAACAACAATAGGGACCTCTGGGGAAAGTTAGAGCATTTTACTGCAGCTTTCACCAAAAAACCCACCAGAACTAAGGCATTTAAGATTACTCCACTCAGCAAGGTTTTGTTCTTAGATGCTTCCTTTTGTTCCAATTCAAATACAGTGCATGACATTACAAATGCAAATCACTCTCACCATAGTTACCTGAAGTGAAAAAACTCAAAAGATTTGGTCAAGAATTATGAACACCTTTATGGCAACAAAGTAAATAAGAGAAGATTGATCATATCATTTTCATTTATCTGGAAACACTAAGGTTGAAACCACAATTTAAATGTGACAGGAGAAGTTTATATAAGATATCTGTAATCAAAAATACAGCATGTACCCCTTAAAGAGTAGGGGGAAAAGAGTTATAGTATCAACCAGGAGATATTTCAAGGCAAAATTTTAAAACACACATTTGCAAAGATGATGATTAGTGAGGATGACTTTTTTCTGAAGGCACATTCAGGGAAGACAAGAAATCTTTATTCTTATCTGGGTTGCAAATGGTACTTTTTACCAAAGAACTGCTACTTACTTCTACAAAATGTCATCAAAGTTTTTTCTTAATGCCTTAAGTCAGAAAATGCTTTAATTTAGCTTTAAGATATTTTAGGCTTATTAACCTCAATAGTGAACTTGAAGATTTTTCCATTAAATCCACTGTCCATCAGCCTACTATAGACATATTACAATTCTCCTGTCAATATCTTGCCTCCTTTATGAAGGTGGCAAATGATTATGTAGAGGTAGAAAATGATTATGTCAAATAAGAAAGAAAATTTAACAAACCACAAAACTCTATTTGATATAATTTATCAAATGTTATTGATATACATTGGGTTAGAAGAGGAAAATGGCATTATTATTTATTTTTATCTAGTTCATTTTTTACAAATGCACAAATCAGTGTATTTTAGATATGAAAAATATCTAAATACTTTGTTTCATATCTTATTTCATTTATAAATGCACTAAATATGATAGTGTATTTTGAGGAATATAACAATTTAATGCTATTTCAAAAACTACTATTTTATGCTTTAAAAAGGTTTTCGGGAAGAGAAAGTGGAAAGCATGCCGGATTCTTCAGACTGCAGGGCAAATGGAAGTCATATTATTGGGCTTTTTATCACCTTCTCCCACTGTGTTCTGTATTATCCATGTGAACTCTGAAAGAGTCAGTCTTTCTAGATGGATCCTGAGTGGCTAACTGGGCCTAAATAGAGCCAAGTGGACCATATGCTGCCTAGAGGTGCACATGTACTCTTCATTCCCAGAAAACCCCCACGCTCCCTTAACTAGAGACTTTCATAACTGTTTGTTCCTGTTCGCACCACCTGAATCAACCAATAGACAACGACCTGCCTCAATCAATCAAGATTCAACAACAGTCAACCAATCAGAACTGAGCAAGTTTGGATCCTTCATTTACATAAGTGGACCAGAGTGAGAACGTGGGTAGAAACTTTCCCTATTAAAGATAGCTCCTTTCTTTGTGTTTTTTTTCCCTCTCTCTCTGTTTTACACCAAAGGCTGTATTTCCCGGTTTGCAAACTGTTTACTGGAATAAAGTCATCTTTTCTCCTTTGAATGGAAAATCATTTTCTATTCAAACTGGATTTGTTGGCATCCATAATCTGTATTTTGATATAATTTTAAGATATTGTCCCTAAAACTCTGCAATGTAAGGAATCTGATAACAGAGTAGGAGAAGGGTTTTTCGGGATACTGTGCTGGGCTCTTTCTTTTCCTTGCTGCCCCAGGCATCATTTCCTTTCTGTTCTTTCTCCTTGGGGCCATTGCAGACTCATCAGCACTAAGGTCCCAGCTCCTTTCTCTGTGCTTTCTGTATACCTCTGCTGTGTGGCCTGGCACCCTGTGTTGCAATTTCCCCTTGGTCATGAGCTTCTCTGGGGTAGAGACTGCCTGAATCTCTCTCCCTGAGCCAAACACAGTGTCTGGTAAGAAGGCTGCCCCTGAGCTCTCCAAATAAAAGGTGAATCTGTCCAAAGTCGTTGCATTATGAATGTCCTTTTTATAAAGCAAAGAACACACTGTCATATGATTGATTTTACCATAGCTAGGAAACCTGTTAGAAAAAAATAAGCCTTTTTCTCAGCCAAGCAGGCAGAGACTTTGAAGAGTTAACTTTTGCTAGATCACCATGGCTTATTAATGCTATAAAGAACACAGAATACATGCTGTATTTACAAACTTCAAAAGAAATTAGCTATTTGCATTTTTATCTATAGGGGAGAAAAGAAACATATTTCCTTTTTGACCTTTTATCCTCAAGTTATATATGAAGAAGTTTAAATTTGTCTGTATTGTCAGTGTAATCCATTTAAAGTTTTTAACTATAACAGTGGAAAATATCAAGATTGACTTTAAAGCCCAGTGAATATAAATATATATTTTTAAAATGATCAGATGAGAGCTTAAATGCAGAGAAAACCTCAGTTATTGGAGGTCCATTCAGAAGAAATTTTTCAAAATAAGAATCAGAAGTAATGGGCCTCCTATTAGTTGGACACAAAAATTATTTTTTTCTGTTTGTTCTGACAAAGTGAGAAAAAAAATTGCGTTACCATCAAAGCCAGGGAGTATAGCCAGTTCATGCATAGATCACGTGGCTTGAGTAAGCACAGATGTGCAGATGTTCAGTAAACATGGAATAAAATGAAATAAAAAATCTCATCTACTGGAAATTTTTCCTGATCTTAGAATCAGACCCAGTGATGTTCCTTTAGGTATTAGGGTCCCTGGCTAGAGAGGTATTAGAATCTAAGTTCAAAGATAAGGTCAAGTACCAGAGAAAACTAACCTATCAGTTTTATAGATGAATTAACTTAGAGTGACAGAATGTGACTTGTCCAAGTTCCTCACAGTCACTAAAAGACACAGTTTCCTCATCAGTGAAAATGGGCACAGTGATAAAGTTGAACAGCAATACCATATTGGTGGACGTCTTGTATAATACTGGAATATGATAGAAGCCTAAGGGAATGAGGAAGAGTGAGAAAATGAGTAAAAATTACTTTGGAAAAAACCTTTGGTTTCCTTTTGCTTTTGAAGAGTCAGAGAATCCACGGGTCACCTGATAAATGTTTAACAACTGGTTGTCTGGGGGCAAAGAGAAAGGCATGATTTGTAGCATTTGCTGATTTCTGTGGTGTAAATACTCCTCCCTGAACAGTTTCAAGCTACCAAGCTGAAGCTGTTGAACCAGAGCTGGGAGGAGATGCTCAGTAACACCACATAATACGGTATTTCTACCACATCGTTGCCAAGGATGAAAACGACCTCAAGAACATAGATAACAGTAAAACAGAGTAAAGTAATCTCTAAATGATAAGCTTAGAGTATGTATTATCTTTGAAAAACATAATTTACTAAACTTTAAGCATATACAATATAATTCTTAAATAGCTGGGTTTAACAACTGGCTCATGAAAGTCCTTAAAATTTAACAATTGGTTGTTGACGGCCAGCAAGGGCCAGCTGCAGTACAGCAGTGCTCAGGGCCTCTGTCCTGTCCCTTCCACAACTATCGTGAGGTGAAGGACTGGGCTCTCATGTAAAGCAGAAACACACACATCATCATCCTCATCAGCAACACGGATAACAACAGAACTCGGGAAGACCCTGTCCGAGAGTTCTGAGTGGCTTTCCCACTAGTACTTCCCAAAGATGCTGAGCAGTGAGCCAGTTGTGTTCTCTCCATTTTCTAATCCCGCTTAAAATCTTTAGCTCATTTTCTTTCTTAATTTCTCCCTGAGGAGGTCTTGCCTTCTCCAAGGTGCACTTAATGCATTTCCCACCAGCGTTCTTGCAGATTGCCTCACGATCCAGTTTCCATCTTGCATACAGATGTCGTGTTGAGTTGACTTAATGACCCTTCTCTTTCTAGGTGAGCTGCTACCCAGGTTCAGGGAAGCCAGAACCACAAGAAATAACACATTTCCTGGGTCTGTTTCTGTATCTACATTCCAATATTCAGTAGCTTGAGTTTCATTTTCTCATTCGTTAGTAAATTATGACAGATCCCTTTACGGCTCTCTAAAAGAATTATTATTTTGGCTTAAACCAAGTATAGCCTAAAGCTATACTAAAGCCACCTGGATTCTAACTAAAGGTGTATTGGAATTTTTTTTTCTTTTTTTTAATGAGTACAATGGTCTTCTATTCAGCAGTCCCCAACCTTTTTGGCACCAGGGACCGTTTTCATGGAAGACAGTTTTTCCATAGGGGGTGGGTAGGTCAAGCGGAGCTCAGGCGGTGATGCAAGCCATGGGGAGCAGCTGTAAATACAGATGAAGCTTCGCTCTCTTGCCCACCACTCACCTCCTGCTATGCGGCTCCTAGTCCCTCAATTTCATGGAAGATAATTTTTCCACTGATGGGGCATAGTGGCAGTGGAGCTCTGCTGCCTGATCCCTAACAGGTCACAGACTGGCACCAGTCCCTGCCCCGGGGGTTGGGAACCACAGTTCTACCTTATTTTCTTTCCTACATTTTCCTGCCTCTCTAGAATGCCACTAAGTGGATTAATCTTCCTAAACTCAACTAAGAAAATATCACTCTCCCTTCTCCCAGACCTTCAGTAGCTCCCATTACACACCCAATAAGCTCCTCACATTGCATTCAAAGCCTTCTACAGCTTGGCGTTAACCTATCTTTCCTTTCATCCCCAATTTCTCTCCCATGTGCACCAAGTTCCAGCCAATCCACAGACCTTGCCTTTTCCGTGTCTGTGCTCATTCTTACCACTGACGAGGTTCTCCCGACCTCCACCTGTCAACGTCCTACCTGGACATCAAAGTTCAGTTCACAGCACACACCCACCCTGAAGCTAGAAATGATATTTTTCCTCTTTTGCAGTTCCAGAGAAATATGTTTGTACTCACGTTTGTCACACCCTAGATTTTAACCTCCCAGAATGGATGACCCTTCCCTTACTATTTTTATATCTCCCACTTTCCTGTCAAGTGCTGAGAAATATTTTTCTTATATTTCTATATAGTATTCCTCCCATAAATTCCTCAGGGCGATGAGAAATTCCTTAGGGAAAAGCCCTGGTTTTTATTATTATTCTTATATTATTCTTATCCCTCACACTAGTATTTAGAATTTACTTAGTAAATGCTTTAAAAAATGTTTCTTACCTAAATGAGTAGAAATCATAATTTTTTTCCTAAAAATACAAGTAGGAATTTTGTCTATCTCAGAGACTGCAGAATATTCTCAGTATTTCAATAAACGACAGTTGTTTAAGATAAATAGCATGCTTCAGAAGCTGGAAAAGATGTAGTTTCTTATTTATTATGATTCTGGATGTCTTTAATTCATTTACCTAGAGGACCTATTATGTGAAATAACTTGGTTCAGAAACTTTAGGAGAAATTTAGGGGAAAATAAATATGGTTTTTAAATAATGTACACATGAATATTTTTAATATTAAAGAGACAGAGTTAAACCTGCCTTGAACCCACAGAATTTTCAAATACATACACTTGACAGTATTGATGGTGACACTGATAAAGCCTTCGGAAAATGACTTACTCTGTGTCTGCTGAAAGGATGCCCTCACGGTGAACACAACCCTTTCCTTCCGAGATCTGCCCAAACCACACCACAAATATTTCATTCAGAGTGATCTTAGAATTCAGTTATGTTTATGGCTTAGAAAATCTACTCCTGGAAATCTGTTCTTCGGAAGTACTAGCAAGGCTTGTAAAGACATATGTACAGTGTTCATCCCAGCATTATTGGGAGAAGGGGAAAAAGTAGGCAATTTCAATGTCTACATAGAAAAAAGCTAGATAAATTATGGTACAGTGGAATGAATACGGACCTTGCAAAGAATGAAGTATGTCTACAGGTACTTCTTAAAAGGCTGTTTATGACATATTGTTAAACGTAAAAAGCATATTGCAAATTATGGGAAAAAAATCCAAACTGCTGAACACTTAGGTATACTGCATTTTTCTAAGAGTAATATCCTGCATATGTGTGCATGTACTAATACTTATGAACAGGCATCCATGCACATATGTATAAATTTGAGCATATTATGTTGATGTGTGCATGTGCTCATATATCTGTGTATGTACAGATGCATGCACAAATGTTTATACATGTTTGTATATAAACTATATATGCATATACATATCTTTATATTTTTTATAACCATAGATAAAAAGATATAGAAAGATTGGGACAAATTTTAGAATAAAAACAATGGTTGCTGGCATGGATGCAGAGAGAAAGGAACACTTATACACTGTTGGTGAGACTGCAAATTAGTACAACCTCTGTGGAAAACAGTATGGAGATTCCTCAAAGAACTAAAAGTAGACCTACCATTCAATCCAGCAATCCCACTCCTAGGTATCTACTCAAAGGAAAAGAAGTCTATCAAAAAGACACCTGCACTCGAATGTTTATTACAGCACAATTCACAATTGCAAAGATGGACTGGAGCTGGGTGTTCCCGGGCAGGGCATAATCTGCACGTCACTGTGCAGAAGTCCTCTTCCCTCCCATACAACCACCACAGTCAGCTTCCTAAAACACAAACTGGTCACTATATTCTCCTGACTTAAAAGCTTCAATGACTCCTCAACGACAAAGTGACAGAGCGACACCTCCTTGGGATGACACATAAACCCTTTGCAAGTGGATCCCAAAAATTCTTTTTAAACAGTGTCTCCTTTTACTTAGCTGAGGTAAAATTGCAGTGTACCTCCCTCCCTCCGGCCAAGACAGATCATTCTCTATGATCTGGTATCAAGTTTGCTTCTTTTTAATTGCTAGCTTAGACTTCTGCTTTGGTATGATAAGATTGCTTGCTTGTGCTAACTGCCCACTTGTGCTTCTGTGATAACAGCTTGCTTGCAGAAACCGCGGGGTATCATGGGATGAAATAAAATGTTGCAGAAGATTCCAGGAAGGAGACCTATTAGAACAGGCATGCTCACACGCAGAATCAATCAGGGGTGAGACAAAGTACAATGTAATTGACCAATCAGTGTATGCGAGGACAACTTGTTGCCAAGGGAACAGCTCACATAAAAACCACCTCCCACGCGGTTGGGGGTCCTTTGCCTAACAAAGAGCCCACTGAGTTGGTGCTCTGGGGCTGGAACCCTAGTTCAAACTAGTCAATAAACCCCTCTTGTGGATTGCAGCCTCGGAGTCTCTGGTCTCTCTGTTCGGTGCTACTGCGAATTCCGACATAACACTGGCACATGGTCCTCCAGGGATGACCACCCAACTCCCCTGCACGGTAACCTGCTGCCCATCCTACACGACAGCTTTTGGAGGGCAGCACATGGCACTGAGGGGAACAAGGTGCACACTTGGTTCAGCTCAATGTACCTGGTAGTCAGTGGGTTACAGATATTGGTGCCAGGTGTCCCTGGCAGCTGAACTCTTGGCAAAGCTTCTCCTCATTAGGCAGAGTTCTTGGGAGGAGGTGGGTTCAGGTTGGGGGAGATTGGGAGAACTTTACTGGTGGAAAAAAATAGCATGTGCCAAGGTCCTGTGCCAGGAGGGAGCTCAGCTTGCTCAAAGAATTGAAGGAAACCCAGTGTCTGGAATGCAGAGTAAGTTAGGTAAGAAGAAGCCAGCAGAGGTGGGCTCTCATTAGGGCTTTATCAAATGTAATTATCTTTTTCTTTTACTGAATATTTCTGGACTGGTGACTAATCAACATGCACGTGAAACTGATGTATACAACACAGAAAATAAGAATGGACCCAACCATGTATTACATTGGTTCTATCTTTGTAGTAGCAAAGAGGAAAAAGAGAAATAATTACAAAACCCAAATATAGTAAAATTCAATTCAACTAATTCCCGCTGGCCTGTGATGTCACTAAGTGCATGGTATGGTAGGGAACAGAAGAGATGGCTGAGACATAATGACCGGGATATCGAGTATTGGGGGAAAACATTTAAGTATTTACACAAAATGGAGTGGGGTTTCAAAACTCTTAAAAGAAGGTTCAGAAGACATCATAGACCTGTGAGAATTGTCCTGGGTCTTCAAGAATTGGAAAAACCCAGGTGAAGGGCTAGAGGAGGAAGTTTTGGAAGAAGGAAGAGAAGCTGGGGTTAAAGTACTAAAACAAGAACCTGAATGGCTGGCCTGTTCCAGGGGCATCAAGGACAGCACCACACGCGGCGGGTACGATGCACTCTACCTGGGGATGGGCATTGTATAAAAGTTATTTATGTAACCGAATCGTTTGTACCCCCACAATATTCTAAAATAAAAAAAAATTAAAAAGAACAGCATCATCAGAACAAAAGGCGTGTTTTTAGGAGGAGAGGAAAATCATTAAGAAATCAGAATATTAAGAAAAACTTATCAAAGAGGAAAGCTACAGGAGTTGAAATAATCAGCCTATAAAATGTTAAAGGGTGATTTAAAAATTTGTTCGTAAGAATCCATGAGTAGGACTTCAAGTTACTATTACTTTGTTACTGTAGGCAGAATTTAGCTTGGAAAAAATTAAGGATTTCTTCATAATTAAAATATGAAACAGTATGGCAAGAGAGGATGGGGAACTCCAAGTCTGCCTTAATTAGGTGCTAAAAATAGATGTTTTTAAAAGTCCTGTTTCCTTTCTAGGCCATCCAACATTCTTGAGAAGTGCTTTTAATCTCAGCAATGTACTAATTGTTTCTAATGGCCTGTAAAAAAAAACTCCCTAAACTATTAACCTTCTCTCTTCAGCCAGAGATTCAGGAAATTAGTCTTTGAAAGAAAAATCCCCAGCAGGCTGCCCAAGAGGGTGTCCCAAAGTAGAGACACTGTCACTTGGTTTGGCGGGGACTCAAGGTCAAACCAGAGCAGCAAACTTGTAATGTGAAATGGATAAGCACAAAACCTAAAACAAAACAAAACAAATTAAAAGAAAATTCCGTCTCCTCCTCTCTCTGGTTTAGTTTGGTTGTGTTTTTATCTGTAGGGAGAAATATAAATTATAGCACCTCTCAAATAGCTTCAGACACACAAATCCGTAATTTCAGTGTTTTTTTGTTTTTTTTTTTTTGAGACAGAGTCTTACTGTATTGCTTGGGCTAGAGTGCCGTGGCATCAGCCTAGCTCACAGCAACCTCACACTCGTGGGCTCACGTGATCCTTCTACCTCAGCCTCCCAAGTAGCTGGGACTACAGGCATGTGCCACCATGCCCGGCTAATTTTTTCTATGTACTTTTAGTTTTCCAGCTACTTTCTTCCTATTTTTAGTAGAGATGGGGGTCTCACTTTTGCTCAGGCTGGTCTTGAACTCCTGAGCTCAAGTGATTCGCCTGCCTCGGCCTCCCAGAGTGCTAGGATTACAGGCGTGAGCCACCGCGCCAGGCCTAATTCCAGTGTTTTTTAAAACAATATCCCTTAATTGACAAAAATACTGAATGTTTGATCCTTGTAAGTTAAAATTGATGCCATATTGAAACTAGGGTTCAGTTTAGTCTTAGAAAGGCAACGGCAATCCCAATGACCAGAAAGTGAGCCGAGGTATTCAAAATCCACTTAATTTGTCCTGAAAGAATAATAATCACATAATAGCCAAAAAGTGTTATGAAAAATATGGCCAATGAAGAGAGGCTTTTCCAAACTTATTTTAAAATTTATTTAAAATTATAGCAATTAAATTATAAGCCTGGCACAGAATGAGTAACAGAAAGGAAGTAAAACCCCAGATAGGGGTCCCCATGAGAGACACAAATATACATGTGTGATTTCAGGCTATGAAACAACATTCCAAATTAGTGACCTATTAGAGGACTTGATAAATGGTGTGAAAATAAATAATAATAAACATGGGATCTTTTTAGAATTCCTCAACATAAGTATTTAGATAAAAAAAAATCAAATGTTTAAAACAATGAAATTGTAAAACTATGAGATCACAACATGGGTACATCAAGTTAATAGCCAAGTAGGAGCAAAGAAATTCCTAAGAGGGCAGAGAAATCAAAATCGCTGATAACCGACTATACAGAGATCTAACAATCAGTACAGAAAAACATTCAAAACAGAATAAAAGAAAAACAATAAGTGGGGAAATATTTACATTTATTATAGGTATAAAAAAGTGCTAGCATGCCTGACATATGGAGAAATCTTCCAAATTTATGTTTTTAAAAAAGACAAATACCCAACAGATACCTTAGGGTTGGAGTAGGGGAAAGGTCAAAACAAGTAATTCACAGAAAGATAAATACCAACAGCCAGTTTACCAAGAACTCAGTGTCAGGGCAGCAGAGAGCCGTCAAATGGCCCAACACCCAGTAGCAGAGCCATATCTCTGCATACCTGTTGGATGCCAACCCTGTTGGTACTGCCATGGAAATGTGCCAAGATACGATAGGTAGAAATAAGCAACACACAAACTCACAGGAAAGCAGGCAGGACGGGATCTTACTGCTATAAAATGCTACACACATGTAGTGTGTGTATTACGCACATTAGTACATTCCGAGAACACTGCCAGGAAGACCAGGCAACAAAGTCACAAGACAGGTGGTGATTTAGCATGCTGCACCCTGAATTTTAGACCCCTGAATGAGGTCTTTCCTAGATATAATCAGTAGGAATGAGGCAGTCTGGAGTGCACCTAGGAGTATACGCTATAGTATAAGACCTGGGTTTGAGACTCTATTGTAACTTACTAGCTACGTGACATTGAATTAGTTTACAAACCTCTTCCCTCTAAGTCTTGGTGACTTATATGTGAAGACAGGGGACAACAGCCCTACCACACAGGGCTATTCTGAGCATTTATGGAGGCAGTGCATATAAACACATTTAGCACACACTATCAGTGAGAGGTTTGAGCAGAAGATTTTTCGCAGTTGGGTAAGGTTTCCAGCAGATGGGACTTGGCTGATCGGAGTCTCAGCTAGCCGTGTGCAGCCCAAATGTGGCTTCTATCATACATCGGAGCTCAGCACTGAGAGGCACATGGCTTCTGCAAACGTGTGCTGCAGCCCCGAGCAATATCGTATCTTTCAGTTCCACTAAAGACTGGGAACTCATTAGAATCCTGATAAGGATAAGGTTTGAGCCAGAATGTTACAATACCACAGAAACTGCATTCTACATCACCAATGTCATGGGAGACCCAGAGGAAGACAGAATTTGGAGTAGAGCAAGATGCTCTTTAATGAGGTTCTTTTTTGCCCGACCTTTTGTCTACTCCGTCCCTTGCTTTCTGTGGGAATAATTCATTCAACTTAAAACTACCAAATAGCAATGAAAATTCTGCATTACTTCTGAAATCCCACTGATACATAATGGAGGATTTTTTTTCAGAATGAAGTTAGATGACTTTTGTAACTGTTTCATTAAAAAACTACAAACCTGTTTTCTTCTTCATTAATTTAAGAATTTGTTTGCACTGCAAGGCAAAAAACAAAACAAAACAAACCAAAAACCCAGCTAACATTTACAGACTCAAAGGGTGACATCTATTACACCTGACTGAAGTTTTTGGAATTGATTTAAAATACAGAACTAAATTACAGTTTGTTGGTTCTGGAGAATGACTTTTCAGAATTGTTTTATCTCTCTACAAGCAGACTCAGGCTCTCCTGCACAGGGCAGGCTTCCTAATCACTACCTGTTTAATATCCGTGGAGCATATTTTCCAATACTGGCTAAGCCAGTTTTTTTCCCTTCTCAAAATCCAGTGGAAACGAGCTAGCCCCAGGGCTCAATGTGAAGGGCAAGGCGTTCATATGCATGGTCTAAAATGTGGAACTAAGTTTATTTATCTTCAGGAACAATTTAGAGGAACAGAATTTGGAATCAGCACTGTTTATGCAGTCTCAAAGGAAGTGGGCATCTCATCCTACAAAATCGTAGATGGGCCAGTTCCACCTCCTTGTCTAACTCCTTCAGGCTTCCCGCCCTCAGTACTACTGACATTTGGGCCACATGACTATTTGTTGTAGGAGGCTGACCTATGCATCGTAGGATTTTAGCAGCATCTCTGGCCTCAACACACTGGATGCTAGTAGTACTACCATTCAGCGGAGACAAACAACAACGTCCCCAGTCATTGCCAAATGTCTCCATGGGGGCAAAACCACCGCTAGTTGTAAACCACTTACCTACAGCTACTTCAGGATACTGTATCTACAGATTCTTGCCTCATGCCATATCGCCAAAAGGGAAATATAGGGTTGCACAGAATGTCTGCTGAATTTCACATTTTCATAACTACATTCATAAAAAGTATAGAACTGGTCTTAAAAACATTACTGTTCTCAGAGGAAAAAACATTTCAATTGACCTAGTTAAAGAAAGGCTTATTGATGAAAATTTCATTAGACAGATGATGTCTGGGATCTGGAAGCATGTACACAAGTCATACTAAAGATTACATGCTCTTTAGTTCTGCTTCATAAAAATATGGCTATTTTAAGTTTGGGGAACAAAATATAAATGAGACAAGACTAATAAAAACACTTACTTGCAACACACTCTTTCAGTTAGCAAGTCAGAGCCCAAATCTTGGCTAAGATTTACTGTTTGCTATGTGCCAGGCACCGTTCAAGTTTTATCTCGTTTGATTTTCACAACCTTTTGAAGAAGTTCAGAGAGGCTGGGGAATTTTCCCAAGGGATAGGACCATCAGAGGGAGAACCAGGTTTTGAACCCAGCATTCTGACTTCAGAGCCCACGCTCTTGATCCCAGTCTGGTCCGTGGAAGGTGCTCACCAAACGCTGTCTCGGTTGGTGTCCTTCAGCACAGACCGAGCCATTCAAGGGCAAATCAGTCTATGCTCACAAACAAATGGAAATGGAAACTGGAAAATAAGCGAATTGGATACGGTGAGAGACTGGGGGAGCAGAGAAGATTCTGAGCCTTCTGCCAGCCTCACTGCAGAGTACACGCATGGCGTAAAACGGCACCAACAGACATGAGGCAAGAGACAGTGCCGTGCTCTCTGAGGAAAGCATTCCGATACAGTTACGGAAAACTAAATCTATCTCAACTAAGCCAAATTTTCAAGATAAATTAAGAATTCCACTATCTATAATTTAGTAAGGAATGTAAAAAAACAGGTTCAAAGACTGAAATTTATTTTTTGATTTCCTGAATTAAAATATCTCTCCATATGGACTTGGAGTTGCAAGTGTGTGTGTGTGTGTGTGTATGTGTGTGTGTAATTCCAGAAAAATCAGATTGGAGCCAAACAGTGACAGCTATGTGAAAACCAATGTGTATGAAGGAATCATCCCATTTCTTGCATTTTATTATTTTCCTAGAATATTGTTCTACATAAATTCTGTAATAGAGTTACTTGTAATAGAATTACTCTAGCTATTACAACTCTTAGCAGTGGATAAAAAATAAAATAATTACTCCAGCTATTATCTTAATGATTGGAAAGGACACTTTCTTGGAAAATTTCAACCTCAAAGTTTAATACTGGCATTGAACCCACGAGCGAATACTGGCCAGCTCCTGCGTGCACTGCTTAGCAGTGTGCCAGCACGCTGAACTCTGCGGTAACGGGAAGCTCAGAGTCCCCAGGCACCATCCTCGCTCAAGTCTGGGGCCAGCTGTCCAATGCAGAACTGGAGTAAGACAGCACCTTCTTTGGTATCATACGTGTAAAGCTCTGGAGTGGCAGAGGATCGAAGAGGGATTGGCAAATCCAGGGGAAAGTGTTCATTGATAGTAACATTTGAATGACATGCCATCGTTTCTGAAGCATTTTCACATGAATTTCATTTCTGGACTGTCACCAGAACTTCAGTAATCTTTTTAAGTGGGTACGGATCAACCTCATTTGACAGAAAGGTAGTTGAGGGGTAGCGACTAGCTCGAGTTTACACAGCAAGTAATTAGCTGCGGATGCGAACCCAGGTCTGGTCTGGATTTTGTTTGCTTTCTTTCCGCCACGCCGCCCTTCTGACGGTCCCATCTGACACCACACCAGACAACAAGCGTAGGAGGCAAAGGGATCAGCTCAGTGGGGAATGTCTCACGCAGTCTTCTGAAGTCCAGTTTAGGTCTAGTCTTTAATTAGACTGATTGGATCAATTTAACCAACCTGTTCCTCCTTTGTAGTGGACCACTTTAAAACCTAGTCAATGCAAGTTAATCATGGGCATCGTTTGAAATTAATCTTGGAAATAATCACTAAGCAAACGGAATAGCCTTTAAAAATGGGCATAAAAATAGAATCCAAGAAAGTTAAGAGAGTCTAGTTGACCACAAAATGCAAATTCCACATGCCAGGAGCTCACTGAATTCCACAAAGCTTAGGATGTTACTACTAAATGTCAAATCCATGAACAGTTAAAATGCACAAGGAGATAAAGATAATTTATCAGTGACATTGTTGATCATTTGTACTGTGGGTAAATTTTTAGAGCAATAATTGTATTTTTTTAAAGACCTGCTGATTGTTTATCTCTTCTCATGCCTGTGAAGCCGCATGAAGTTTTAGTACGAAACTCAATTTTGAAGTTTATTCCCTGATTTTTCTTTAAGATATATTTTGACTATTTGAATACGTTGCTTCTATTTTCAAAGGAATCATTTATATCAGATATAACAACTGAAATTTACATTAATTTCTATATCAAACCAATATCGTGGTATTTGTAAAAAAAAGATTCAAATTTTGCAGGTGTTTGCATTGTAACATGACACTTGAATTTTACGTTAGCGTGGCGAATTAATAAGGTAGTTGGATATGACTGCTCTTGCTTTCAAAATATATATTATTCCACCGATTGGTGCAAGTTCCCTTTGCATTAAGCAATTACTGGAATAACTATGATTATTTTTGTTAATTCTTGTCCACAAATACATACTGTGCACTCTATTTTCCAATACTGCCCTAAACAGCTCTCTTCTCGGGATTTTCTGGTTCTTTTTGTGCCCCTTGCCTGTGGCCTATAGGAGATACAGAGAGGTGCCACCTGGATCCCATTTCAAAGGAGGGCTTGCTGCCCACCTGTGGGGCGTGCAGTCAGTGGGCAGCCTCCAGCTGTCCATCCCCTCAGGGTCTGTGTCAGCACCTGTCCCCAGCCAGCTGCACCAAGGGACTGAGCCGGGTGGGGCTGTGGCGGCTGTCCCTCCACAGACCCGGGTCTCCTACGCGTAAGTTAACAACCTCACGCACCAACTCTGTCTCCAGGTCCGCCTCCGGAGAACCCAGCCCACGTCAGGTCCCCTTTTACAGCCTCTGCAGCAGCCACATCGAAGAAGTCAAACTCTACTAAAATTTCTAAAGTGATCCTTTTAAAGAAGTCTTATCATTCCAAGATACTTTTGTGTCACCAAGACCCAATTTCTTTCACAACTGCTTTTTGTACAATTACGAGCCCACATTGTTCCTCTCATTCATATTAAAACATATTTGCTCACAGCAACATGGTCCCTCCTACCTCAAAGTATTTCCCCTGAGCTGATAGTTACGGCTGGATATTCCCATTCAGACAAATGTCTCATTTCCAATAAAGAACTATTTATGACATGTTTCCCAAGAGGAAGAGGATTATTAGTATCACTACAACTGATGTTAAATTTGTGTAGAGATCTAAAATTTTCCAGTATGTTCACATAAATAATTTATTAGATCCTACCACCACCTGAATTAACCAAATGTAGGAAATTAGGGTTAGAGTGACTGATTTGCCCTAAGTCAGACAATCAATGGCTGGTGGATTCCAGAGGAAAAGCTCCTCTATGACCCACACCCTGGGGGTGTCTGCAAAGTAGAATGCATTCCCTGAGGAAATGGGGTATATCATCCTAAAATCTAGGGCTTCAGAATTTGTAACTTCTGATATTACCTTTGAAGCTGAACTTGCAAGGTAGGGCTATACTGGCTTGGCTCACTGCTTTGGCGCGCCTACACTGGATACGAAACACTGCTGTAAGTGCTTTCTGTGCGTTGACTGGCACACGACTCACAATAGCTAGGAGGCACTCTTATGATCCACAGAGACATTCGTCATGAATGGCAAGGCCACGTTTTAGATCCATGCAGTCTGTCTTCAAAGGCAGGGCTCTTCACCAGAACGCTACCTGTGCATCTTAGAAACTGGGAAGGCCACTGGAGGTGAACTAAAAAGACATCCAAATCCTAACTGTGCAAACAAAAGGAAAATGAAAGGGGAGAAGGAAGAAGCGGAGACTTACTCTTCTTTAGCTATTGGAGATAAA
This sequence comes from Lepilemur ruficaudatus, assembly GCA_963574885.1. NCBI lineage: Eukaryota > Metazoa > Chordata > Mammalia > Primates > Lepilemuridae > Lepilemur > Lepilemur ruficaudatus. The sequence continues at coordinate 84,870 of CAUYRT010069066.1, read as the reverse complement.
TCACATGATAAGAATTTAAAAATCTAGAGGATAATTTAAGATCTTTTACACAATAAAACATGTCTATAAATAACTCAGGTTAATGGCCCATACATACTTCTGTATTTGTGAAAATAATACAAATCAGAAAAGCCTTCACCAGAAGAGGCGATCTGAAACAGACGAATTTTAGGCATAGTGGGAAAGTGATGTGGATGAGGACTAGTTGCTGTCAGCAGAAGAGTCAGTGCTGAAACACTGCGGGATGGCACCTTGCTGGGGACAGAAAGTCCGTTGGTCTTGTTTGGAATAGAGAGTCTTTGTCAGAGCAGTGAATATAAGAACACCAAATACCAACTTCTCACCTAATGGTAGGCAGCCTGCTTTTCCAAGGGTAGCTTAGAAACAGAGAAAGAGAATTCGCTTGTCATTGGGAATCTTCACGAATGAATACAGACACCAATGCAAGAACACATATCATATGTTCCTACGTGTCTGTAACACTAATTACTATTACCTATACCGGGACATTTTCAAAAGCCCAGTGGCTGCAGCATCACTAAAAGTAAGTTGGTGTTAATCTAGCAAAGAGAGAGGTAAATCTGGTTTACAAAAATTAAGTGCTACTAATTACATCTTGCATTCCAGCACTGCAGAAATGAGTCTAGCAACATCTCAAGCTAAAAGGAAGAGGAGGATCTCAAGGTTTAGCCCTGTCTGGGTTGCAGTAACTCACCGTCCCCTTCCATTTCAGCCTCCTTCTAGCACTACTTATTAATGTGATTGTTGGTGACATTTATTTTGGAATAAAATCTTCCAACAGTCATAAGCTAAAAGAGGAAGCACACAGTAAGTATAGAATTTCTATTTCTCAGGAAAGCTAATGTTGAACACGTAAGTGGCAACAGTGTTTGTCAACATTTTTCATCTACCCCAGGGCCTTTTTAAATATCACTGACCACACAAAGACCAGCAACACAAATCTGTGAAGACACGTTAATGTTTGCCACAAAGTCCATGGTTATTTTCAGAATGTTGCACCGCCAAAAGGGGACTTCACACATGCAGCTCAGAAGGCACATTTACATATTACTCAGTGAAGAAATGTGACTTTTCATTTAGATCAAATGACTGTTCTAAATTCATTTACTCAGTTTTGATTCCAAGTTTTCTTGTGTGTGTGTGAGAAGTTAAGTGATAGCTGTTAGCATTAGCTTGCTTAGCAGAAGAACTTCACAAACAGTTAGTTTGAATAGTTTTCTAACAGCATCATTGGATGATAAAAATGGAATATCTATTAATTCCAATAACTGGTCAATTTTTCTTTTCATATAATTCACTGGCCCCAAGTAAAGTTTTGGAAATTTATTCTCTTGATGGTGAGATATCTGACATTATTGTGAATTTTACTGCAAATTCAGTTTAAAAGGTTAACGCTGAATATATTCTTTCAAAAAATGACAACATGAACATATATTTTGGTGGAACACAGCATTATGGTTAAAAACAATGTTTTCTTTAAATTTAGAAACTAATGGAACATTCTTGGAATTATTGTGTATATATAATTCATAATTGTGTTCAAACAAGCTATGATGTTCTACCAATCAAAGCAGAAGCCATAGCTGTCAAAATTTACAAATATTTTTACATATACTGACCAACTGAACAACAAAGTAGTCGTGACAAAGCTGATGTCAGGTTGAAAAAACATCTCTTCATCAGGGCAATCCTCACTCTCTTTGCTACACTTTAGGAAAGTTTCAGCTTCAAAAAAAATTTATGAATTGACGCAAGTGTCTACAATAGTATTAACTACTTAATGAGAGTCATTTAACCCTGTTCACATTTTGTTCAAAATCAGCTAGCAATCTTTAATCAAAATATTCAAATAATGGAGTTCCCCAAATCTTCAGTTCTTACTACTTTATGTAAATATAATCACTGAAAAAAGTGTGCAAGAACACATTGAAGATAATCTCTAAAAAAGTAAAGGAGAAATCGATTAAATTACATAACTCAATATATAAGATTTCAATTCTGGAATCTATAATTGGACATTTGGAATATTTTAATTTGTGGGAAGAATCTTTTAATGCAACTCCAATTTTTAATCAAATATGTCCCTATTGTAAAGAAGTAATTTGGCTGCGTGTAAATGTGGTGGAACTTTCAAAACATGTATCAATAGAATCAAATTTATTTGATAAATTCTGTTCTGTAAAAATACTTGTCTAAGAAAGGTTCTCTCAATGAATCAAAAGACACTAACTTGGATAATATTCTGTTGCAAACATTTACTCTTTTTAATTTTTAAAACAGAGTTGAGAATACTCTCAAAATCTTCTCTAAGCTTACTACTGATGGAAGGAGAGTTTCTAATTCAAAACAACATAATTTACAGAGAAAAATCATTGGAGGAGTGGCCAATTTCAAATGTCTAATCACTCTACAACTTTGAAAATGAGTACAGGCAATTGTATTTGACTTTTTAAGTAAATAATACAAAAATACATTTTGTATAAAATACCAAATATAGTGTTAGAGACAGATGTAGCAAATAAACCAATTAAAATATGCAAATATGTATAATAGTAAATACTCTGTATATGTTAACATGCCAACATAAATAAATCTAAAGATTTTTCTTTTTACACTACTTTTATTGTATTTAGAATAAATTTTTTTTCAAGTTGTTTTTGCATGAAAATAGGTTTTATCCAAAATAGGTTTTGTTCAAAACCTATTCAAAGGCCTATTTTCATTCAAAAACAATTTTGGAAAAAGAAATTCAATCAAATAACGTTTTAAGAGATCATATGATTCTAATTCTTTTAGAATGCTCCCTTTTACTCTCTAAAGTACCCTAGTGGTCACCCTACCACACGCGCCCTCTGCAATGCCCAGTATATGCCAAGATTATGTCCCTCTTTGGGGTACCAGCTCTGACCAACTGCTCTCTAATCATAAAAAAAGCCAATAAAATATTTTAAGAAAAATAGGGAATGCAGGTTTTGGGGGAAGACATTGACCATGATCACAAAGGCATAATAAATCCAGGAGAAAGGAAAAGGGAAAAAATCATGGAAACAAAAGGAAGGAAAGAGTTTAGATGCTCCTCAGTCACTATTTTCTTCTCCCTTCCCTAACGTAACTGCCATCCTAACTTTTGCCACTGTTAGCTTTTTGTTTTTGAACTATATATATATATATATACACACACACATATATACACACATATATATATGAAAAGAAAAAATGTACATAGTGTTATGGAACAGAATATAAATGGAAAAATGCAGCATATACATTCTTGTGTCCAGCCTCTTTCCCTCAACATTATGTTTGCAGTTATATGTAGTTTAATTCATTCTTTTCATCACTGAGTAGGTTATGGACTGTTCATACCACAATCTATCTTGTGACACTTGGTTTATTTCAAGCATTTACCTATCATAAATTATGTTGCTATGAATGTCCCTTACATGTATAAACACATGTATGTATTTCTGATTGGTAAACACCTAGGAGTGGAATTATTGGGTCTTATGAAAAGTCTATATTCATCTCTAGTAGTTACTGAGAAGTAGAATATGAGAGTTTCAGTTACTTTATATCTTTACCAAAACTCAGGGTTGCCATCTCTTAAATTTTAGGCATTCTACGGGGTATGTAATACTATCATATTGTGATTTTTAACTTGCATTTCTCATTTTAATATGTTTAGTAGTCATTTGAATAGCTTCTTCTGTGTGAGGTTACCTGTTCAAGTGTTCTGCACATTATTTTCCTGTGGTCTTTCCTTTTCTTTTTCTTACTGATTTATAGACGTTCTTTACACATTCGGAGCCCTGGATCACTTATGTGTCTTGCAAACTCTCCCACTCTGTGGCTTGCCTATTCACTCCCTTAATGGTAGGTTTGGATAAGTTCCCAGTCTCAATATAGATTAATTTATCAATCTTTTCCCTTTCAATTAAGTGTTCTTTGTGTCCTGTGTAAGAAATCTTCCTCTACATTAGGGTTATAAATATATTGTACTATTTTATATTTTAGAAGCTTTATTGTTTCAACCATATTAAGATCTAAAATCTACTTTATAGTGATGTCTAATGTACAGAGTGAGATAGGAAGTCAAGGCTCATTTTTTTAAATATAAAATTATCCAACTTACCCAGAACCACTTCTCTGTGGTGTCACTTTATTACAAATCAATAACTGTGTATGTGTGGATCTGAAAATGGGTACATAGCTTAATATAATTTTATATTTGGAAAAATACAGCTTTCCTAATATAGGCTAAAGATAGGACAGCTAAAAAAAATTGTGCACGTGGGAATATACAAAGGATAGAAATAACATTAAATGGTGTACATATATTAAAAGGAAGCAAAGATTAATAGTGGTTGAGGCCTGCCACCCACTTATTGTCCAGGACGCCATCTTCCCTCTGGCTTTGATCCTGGCCATTTGCCCTCAAGGATGTTTAGGTGACATCTGAGTCAGCAGGGCTCAGCCTAGGGACAGTTGCTAGGCAGGAATCACCCTCACTGCCTGGGAACCTCAGAGTGAGGAGAGCTCCCAAGGTATCCCTTCGTCTTCTCGATCCACCTTGGTGCCCCTGGGGACAACCTCCACGGTGGGCACTGCCTCCTCCTCCACCACCCATCACTCTGCTGCCCATGTCTCCCGAAGCCTCCCCCAGCCTTTCCGTCCAAGGAAGCTCCTCCATGCTCCTCCACAAAGGGAGTCCATAACTTTCTGTTAAGTAGCATGTGACCACGTCACACTTCCTCTGGAGGGTGGGAACCATCCTCACAGAAACTCCATACTAGAGAACGATCCCTCACAACCTGGATTTGCAGTTGACTTGCAAACAGGAGTGTCATTAATCCAAGTGAACCAAGGGCAATGATTCTGCAGCCACCCCAACATTTTAAGCATACATCTAACTCCCTCCCCTTCAGTGCATTCCTGTCCTCTACCTATACTTCCTTTCTTTTCCCACAATTAATGATGTCACTTTCTTGAGGTAATAAACATATTCCCAAGGACACACAATATGGTTGCTAAGAACATGGGCTTTGGTGTCATGATTATCACGGGATCTAATATTGATCCATCCTCTTCATTTAAGAGCAATGCAACTCTAAGTAACATAATCTCTTTATTAAAAAAACTTATTTTTTCTCATCTACAAAATGGGTATAACATTTACCTCTTGGAGGTGAAGTGAAGATTAACATTCATGTAAACTATCAAACAGAAATTTTTAGCAATTGTTGAACCTACTGTAGCCTTGTGGGATATATATTCATGTCAGATTATCCTGACCTACATATGGGTCTGGTCTTGATACAAACTAGGAGACGGGGCTGAGACCAGATGCAGGAAATTCCAGAGTGGGTGCAGGTATTAAAGTAAACAACCTTCATGCAGGAGCTAACTAGGCTACTAGGCTAGGATGGGGGGTTGGCTTGCAGAGTGGGTGCAGGTGTTAAAGCCTAACTAAGGGGGACTGATAGCCACAGACAAGAATGGGCTTCACAGGCTTGTCAGCTATTTAGGTCACCTTACATGAACCTTGGCTAATTATAATATCATTTTCATTGTGGTTTTAAAATTTCTCCACCCTTGAAATTGCCATGACAGTTCTAAAACAACTACATAAAGTATGAAAATGGGAGAGAATCCAATTCTAGAATTAGGACCCAAATTCTTAGTCAAAACCAACCCCTTAGACTTGAATATTCCTCAACTCAATTAGTGAAACTTCATAAGCCCCAAACCCCTTCCTTTCAGTGCAGCTGCTCTTTTGGAGCCTCAGGTTCTCTCTCTGTCTCTCTCTGCCTCTCTCTCCTCTCTCATGCATACTTTCACTTTCACTAAAAGCTGCTGCTTTGGCTTGCTTGTGCATCCTGCAATTCTTTTCTTCTGAGGATCACCAAGAACCTGCACTTGGAGGATGGTAAAAGTCTCAGCAAATATGAAGACAGTCCTATACAGTCTGAAAATACCACAAACTACACTTTTGATCAGGCTCATAAGAAAAAACCTGATGTGGAGACCTGCAATGACAGCAACAGGTGTTAGAGTTTGACTCCGGGGTCAGGGTCTGGTCCTTTCCAGGGTAATATGCAAGGAGGAGGTACTTCAGCAGAGGCAGAAACTATGTTGGATGGTTTGGGGTTCAACAGGTAATGGCAGGATCTAGCTGGGTAGGTGTAAAAGAAAAGTTGAGGAGGCCAAGTGGTACATGTCTGCTCAGACACACACAGATGATTCCATGTGTCATTTTAAAATTCTCTTTTGGCCAAGTCAAATCATTGTGGGGGCAAGCTGGCCCAAAGAAATGAGTGTGGGTCCTCATTCCACAGCAATGATACACTGACCATGAACTAAGGGGTGTTATCACTTTGTCTTGCCTGAGCTAGACTGGTCCCATCACGCCCTCACCTGCTGGAGTGTGCCCTGTCACCTGCTCTCCCTGCACATCAGAAATGCAATGTTTTATCTCAGCTGGAAGCAGCTGGAATAGTTCCTTGAGCCACAGATAAGCTTAATAAATGTCTGTTGAATGAGCAGACTGGATGACTTTTACATTATCTTTGATGTTGGAGGAGGCATTAGAGATCTCAGATGCCTGCATAAAACTGCTTTGCCCATGGTATTGACTTCATAGGCTGCTGGTATACCCGTGCAGCGCAGTATCTCTTAGAGTGGGGAAAATCTACATCTAGATCTAGAAACTCCTGAAATTCTGCTCCCAGTGCACATAAGATACAGGACGTGAAGTCTTGTTTTCTGTGACATAGAATTTGTCAAATTAACAAAGAAAAGAATCAACACACCAGGACCTTTGCTTCAATAAATAACTTTGCACTCCAGGTTTCCGAGATTATTGCTTATTTTGTTGCAAATAGCACTACAGGCTGTGGAAGCCACAAAGGACAAATCTGCAAATACTTAATTCCAAATATCATGGGAAATAACAGCTACACATAGTGTGTTTACAGAGGGCAAGACAGTTCATATCATGACTAATCACTAAAAAATGTCCCAGAAGTTTAAAATTTCTATCTGAAGAAATAAATTGGCACAGATATTATTTGCAGGGGGAAATAACTTCTTCCCCTCACCTTAGTTGATAATAAATCGCTAATTACAAGGATAAAATTGCAATTAGAAATAAATACATGAGCCATGCACTAGTTTTCTAAATTAAAAAAAAAAGTTATTTAAAGATGCTGTGGGCATTTCTTTTCTATAAAAATGGAGCTTAAAAATAAAGCTTGACTGTCAACAAAGTCCTGGCAAGAGCCTCTCGGACGTTTTAGGAATGCAGCTGCTTCTTTCCTGACGTCCTCCGGCAGAAAATGAACTGCTTAAAATCCAGACGGCTACAACATGCAAGGTCGACCTTAACGGGTACAAAATTGGTCCAGGAGGATTTGCAATATTGCCCTCCTCATGCTGGCGGGGGCTGCTGTGCACCCGCAGTGACAGTTAAATGAAAAGGTAAGGCACACGAATTTCATGCACAAGCATCTGTAACATCGCTCGGAAACCCTGCCATGCAGCTGCTCGGATTTGAAACCTACAGGGTTCACCGCGGGAGAAATGAAGTTCACTGACTGACATTAAAACTGACGTGGTTCACATTTCACAGTATCCATGTGGATAAAATATTTCTTCTCCGTTTTCATAAGTAACCGACCTCAAACAATATGGCCAAGCAATCTACGTCCTGTGGTTTAGACTTCAAAATTGGACATTGCTCCTATTCCTAACAGCTCCTTAAACTCTCCATTGATTTCTGACTAATTCATTATTTTATTTAGTTGACTTTTGGGAAAGTCTATTACATTAAGAAGGAATTTTTAAAAAGATATTCTTTCATAGAAAAAGAACTTCCTTTGTGTTTGTGATACTGCATGCTAAAGATTTACTTTAAGTCAGCAAACATCTATTTAAATCTCTTTGATGCAAAGACTTATGCTGGACACTGTGGGGAGAATCAGTCAGGCTGGCACCTGAGTCAGGTTTGGGCCGAGCCTGCCAGCAGCCTGCAATTTTGCAGAGCAACAGCCTCAGAGGTAGCTGCTTTTCAGCTCTTATTGGTTTTACAAGGCAGGGTACACAGCAGCAAGCTCAGCTTTTTCCTGTCTCAGTACCTCACTTTACGGCTATATTTTCCTTTTAACATGCAAGCACGCCATCCAGCCTCACCAGATAGCCTTGCCTCTTATTGTACAGAGAAATCCAAGACCATGGCGAAGGAGTAAGGTGTATGAGAGAAAAACAAGGCAAACCATGCAGACTTTGGTTTATAGGTCGGTTTAATCACTTCCTTGTGGTGTGATCAGATGTAGTCTTTAAATGTATTAGCCTCAATTTCTTCATCAATATGATAGAAGTCCAAATTATTTTAAATTAATGCAGCTAAAGAATTACAGGTCATTAAGCACTACACTTAAATCTCAAAGGAGGCACAGTGATCATCTTTTACAGATGTTTCATGCAAAGGATGGATTCCACTTTCTAGAAAGGTTTATAGCAGCCCTCCCTTAAGACTGGATTAGATCGGGGCGTACCACACTTCTCAGGAAAGAATCACTCCTGGCCTAAGTAGAGAGGATATATTCCCACGGGGGCTGCGGCACAGCGTGAAGTAGCCTGCTTCAGACTAGAGGATACATCTTTGAAATTTCCTCTTTCATTATAAAAAGTTATAAGATTTTCATTTTACTCTAAAATATACTCCTGTTTATTATAATATAAATTTGGTATTCTTGATCAGTTAAATTATATCATTTACTTTCTCTATAATGCTATGGAAAATGCAAAATTCAAAACATTCTCCCTATGTATGTGAAGGTGTCTTTGTCCCTGGCATGTTATGTTACCTGGGAGTATACACACTGCGTGGGTTCAACAGGAGAAACAGATAGCTCTGAGTGCCCAAATGGGACTCCAGAGCTGCAACACACAGAACACTTCCAACAATTTTCCATTATAGAAAGAAAGCCACTTACTGTTAAAGGCCATACTAAAGATTCCAGTTAAATTCTACAGAAGCATATCGGAGTTTCTGGCTGTGCTCCTCAGAGCCTGATGACTGGGTAAAACTATCAGGTCCCACCTCCCAAAATGCTAAGAAAGGATTAAGTTGATGGAAGATAGCCATTAGTAATGCCTCAAAAATTAGATGGACAGGAAACTCACATAGTAATTACTAATCACAAAGAAATGCCAACTGTAACCCAAATTAAAATATAAATTGACAAAAGAAGCTTAAGACATAACAACTGCATTCAAAAGGAACAGACGTGACTAAGATCCCCGCTTCATGTCTCTTTTTGTTGGATGAATGAATGCGTAACAAAATACCGTCAAATGATGCTTAAATCACTGTCCCCCAGGAACACCAGGAGCAAGTACAAATGGACTTTGAGATAAATCTTCGCTAATCTCCAGGCCCAAGTGAATCTTTTAAGTCTGCAATCCATGGCTGCATTGCTTCAATAAGCTGAATGAATTTTATGTTAAGACAGATTTGAAAGCAGGAAAATTATAAAGTCATTTATATCAAACAACAATGACATCAAAAACATGTCTTTATTGGAAGAGTCCAGGGAAACTACACCATAGCACCACTTCTTAGATTTAATGCCCTGCTGGGAACTGGGTTTTAAAGAACGTGTCTGGAAGGTTAAATTTTGACCATGCAAACATGGTTATTTTTTCAGTTTGTCTTCAGCTCTGGAAACCGAGGAATTACGAATAAAGATGGAAAGAGGTACCAAGATGTACGGGGCAGCCTTATAAGGAGCAAAGCAGGGAAAGAATAGGGAGGATTTTTCCTTTTTGCCAAATAATATCATGGTAATAATTTTTATGTGTTTTCAAATTTTACATTTTAAAATTTTTAAAAGAATAATATTGCACAGTGAGACTGAAGGAGCATTAATGCTGTTTTCGCTTGGGGGAGACTGACAGGGGATGAGCCCCAACGTATACACACTGGTTAGGGAAAGAGGAACTCAAGTATGTCTTTGGCTTTGCTCATGTCATTTTTATATGATTCAATATTGTTATTCCTGACTCAAATTGAGGTATCCAGGAACGTTTTGAACCTTTTGTTGAACTGGAAATATTAACCAATACAGCCAATATAGCCATTTTGCCTTCAAATGCTATGCTTTCTGTGCTTGATTCAAGTTCTTGCTTTTTATTGAACTTATTATGTTTTTATTCATAAACTTCAGACTACCAACGGATAACCTTGAATAGATGAAGATCAAGCCACTGCTGTTGATAAGTAGAGGAGAGAACAGGTTTGATTCCAGAAGGGAATCTTCAAGTTCACATAAAACCTCCCAAATAGTTCACTTTTTTGTTTGAGAGAGAGAGAAATATTTATCTTGAATATAAACTAAAAGGACACAAATTGTGTATCTGAATTATATTTTAAGCCTAAAAACTGGCAATGAATAGCACATCTATCTTATGTATCTTCCTATGTATTACAACCACACGTGGTTTGATAAGCAGCATCATTGAAAATCTCACCTTCAATTTCAACATTTGTCAGCAGATGGACCACAAGCAAGTGTTTTCTCAGCTGGCCTGACTGATTTATAAGCTGTGAACAAGTGCGATCCTTCCCTTTTGCTGTCCACAGAACAAGTCAGAGCCATGGAGACGGCCTCCTTAAATTCCTGGATTTTATATGGAAACTGAAGGTCAAAGAGATCATGCTATTCTCCTAACGCCAAAAAGTCAGCTGTGTGGCATTGAGGCTCCTTGAATTATTATTCAAAAGGTAGACGAAAGAGATACCAATCTCTTCTTGTACAAAAGCATATGTTTATAAAACACAAAAACAAATAAAATTATTACCTTGCATTAGTACAATAAGGAGTACACAGAAAAGGTATTTATAGATAAATTAACACTATCCTCCAATTTTAATCTCTTATATGGTTAATTATATCTAACTTGATTAATGATGTACGATTTATACACATAAAAGTAAAATGATCGGAAAATATAAATAGAAACCAAAAACCTTTTATTTTCAAACCTGTAATTAATTATGAATCTGATTTACCTCCAGGAAGATATACTATTTTAAAATAAAGACCAAAGGAATATATTTAAACGTAAACTCAAAAGTCAGTAAACCTTTTATTAATAAAAGACACACTGATATTACGAACAGTGAAAGAGAAAGTAATTGCTGGTGAATGAGAAAGTAATTGCTGAGACCAGATTTGTTGTATAGATACTTCCTAAATCTTTTGTACCGAGAGAGTTTTGCATTGTTCTCTCACAATAAAAAAAAAAAGGCAAATAAGCAAATGAGAAATGAGCAAACTCACAAATAACAATGAAAAACCCAAATACTAATCATAAAAATAATCTCCTTTATCAAATGAGCAAAGACTAAAATTATGAACATATTCAGTGCTGGAGACGATGGGCAGTTATGGGCAATCAGAATACAAAATGGTACAGTATTCCTGGAAAAACTCTGGCAATATACATCAAGGACCTTAAAAATATCCATTACTATTAACCTGTTTCCATTTCTATTACTGTGTTCTTAGATTCAAAGCACAAAGTCAATCATTTCTGTGAAAGAATATGGATTTCAATCTTAGCTATTTTTTTTAAAAAACTAGAAATAATTTAAATTATCAACAATAGAAAATGGGTAAAGAGGATATTCCCAGATGACAGAATCTTAGGTACCTATTGGAAGAAAACTGTTTTCATGGAATAGTTCAGAACAGAGAGAATCTATTATGATGTCATAATGGAAAAAGATATAAAATCAGACATATAGTATAATTACATACTGCTCATACATATGCATGCAAATATTCAGGCATATTAAGATACTGGAAAGAATTAAACCAAAATTTTACTAGCCCTAAAGGTAAAAATAATTTCTAACATTTTTCTAGTTTATTGTGAATTATTTCTAAATCAAAAAATAAAGGATTATGAGGAAAAAACCCAAAAGTATCACCAAAAAATACAACGTACAGTCCTGGAGTATGTCTGTGCAGGCTTTCATGACATTTTTATGCATGGACCCATCAAAGTAAGAAGGAGTCCTGTTCTCTTACATACATGGAGGGCATTGCTCTGCCACCTTACACAAGGGACCTTATTCAATCAAGTGGTTGGTTATATAAACACACACACTCAAATTTAATTGAAAATAGTAGCTTCTATTTATAAAATCCCCCAAAAGTAATAATATGAAAAATTTTACTGCAACGATATTATTTTTCCAGCAATTATCTCCCTGTGTATCTGAGAGTTGGCTCGTTTTCTTCAAAAGATGTTGCCGGTTATTAATATAAAACCGACAGCTTAGCAGCAGGGGACAGGCAGGGCATTGCTCATAGTAAGATAATATGATCATCCCCACATATTTTAATGTCATCTTTATCGACTTTAATGGAAGGTTTAAAATGCTGACTGGTGGGCTGCATTCTGACTTACATAAAACTGCTTTGAATCTTTCCTCTGAGAAACTGAAAAGTGATTTTAATTATCTGCTGCTATCAGAGCAGCCGCGTTCTCATTCTCAGCACTTCCCAATCCCTTTCCTGAAATACCAAAAGCATCGTCCTAGCTGTTCTTCTTGCGTGTTGAAAGCATTCGCCATCCGCAGTCATTCACCTTGCCAAGGGAGGTCGAAATGCTGCATTTTAAAAGCAATATTGTGGTGCTTCCTGCCATGGCAGTGACTAAACACACAGCAAAAAGAAAAACACGTCTCATTATTATTCCCTGTTGGAGACAGGTTTGTTCAACAGATGTTGTTAAGGCTTTTAGGCTTCTATTAGTCATCATTTTAATTTAAATTTATTAAAGACTAGAAATACCGTGGTAGGGTTATTGATGCCTACTAACCATGAAATCATAGAATTTAAAGCAACTTTAAAAGGGCATCTAGAACAGTCTCAAAAGCCAAAGAGAGACAACACTTAAAATGGCCAGGGCACGTAACCATTTTTGCTTAAAAGTCTGAAACAAAAGACTCTTTAATTTTATTCATTAATTCATTTTGGCATTTCACTAAAAAGCTCTTTCTGATATGAGGGCTGAGTCCCCACTGCTGCAATTTAAGCCTCTTAGCCAACCTTAGAGACTATGCAATGACGCTAATTTCTTTTGCTCTCCTCATCTGAACAGTACAGACTACGGAATCCCACTCTCGACTGTCTACTCTGCACATTAAGTAGACAGTTTCTTCTACTTTGTCCTAGGCTTCTAAACTGTAATGCAAATCTAGGCATTTTCCCTTACAGAATATAAAACATTTTCTGTCTGTCCTTTTATTCACCGAGGTTAGAAATAACCATGTCCAAAACTAGCTACATGCTTTCATTTTGGATGTATGAGTGTGTTTGAAACCCCAACATAAATATAGGCAAATATGTGGAAGGACTGAATTGTATGGAAAACACATTTTAAAAATAAAATGCATGGGCTACACAGTCCGAGAATAAATGGTGCTCATAAATTGTCATTCTATTCCTAATTTTAGCATCGCATTTTAATTTTATTTTAGAACTCAGTGATCTGGATGCGTTTACATCTTATACTCAAATACGTGAGTTTACATTTTAGTATCAGCTAAGATGACTATTTTTAGATGTCATCTTACATATCTTAGGACCCTATTTGACTAGTGACTCAATAACTGGCAATTTAAATAGTTTCATCACATTAAAATATACCCAGATTGGGTGGACAGCGTCAAGATGAAGCAGACACTCCCCAGGAGACAGAGAGGTCGCCGAGGAGGGTTCACAGGGGAAGACGGCACCAGGAGCACAAGAAGAGGAGAGGGACGCGGCTTTCAGGTCCTTACCTGACATCTGTGCACGTTATGCAAGTGATGTCTCGGCTGTTTGTTGTGATCAGGTTCAAAGCTACCGATGTTTCCCTGTTGGAGGTTGGGTGTGCTCCACATTTAAAGAAAAACTCCTGAAAGAATGAGAAACACGATCACACACATGGATCCCAGCTTCCCATTTTTCCTTCTCTAAACATTTCGACAGTAAACAATCTCTTTGGGCGAGAGAAGAAATCTGTTATTGGCTGTGAGACAGAGATAAATCAGTGTCAGATGTTGTGAGGGACAGAAGGCCCTTGTGGCAAACTGGTCCAATACGCCCTTTGACAAGGGTCCGGTGCTGCGCGGGCCAGCCCTGCCTCTGCTCTTTCAGCCCGGGAGCTGGGGAAACACTCTGTGCTCCTAGTGTAGCGATGTCTCTGGATAGCAAGAGAGTCTAGAAGAATAACAGAGTGTGGATGCAGGAGGAAGCTGAAAATAGCATCTCACAAATGAAGAAAGGGAGACCTGGAGCCACGAAATGACTTGCCTGTGGTCAAACAATAAGATGAAGCCAGGGAGTAACCCAAGCTTCCCAAAGGCAAAGCCGGTGCTTTTTCCCCGGCGTCACTACATGGCTGGCCGTTTAGCAGTGCAAGGAATCTAAAGAGCCCTCCTGTAAATAGGCACACCGTACCCACGGATGGCTGGTGGACACCCAGGACGGCAGTGGACTATGGCTCTCCCAGCCCACGTGCAGCCTGCCCCTTCCCCGCCTCACTTCAGCACCCCAGGCTTCCCTGGGCACTCAGGTCACCCCCTCTACCCCATGCCAGGCAGCTGGGACTGTCTGAATCCGATCCCCTCTCCCTCTTACTTCCTTTCCCCAGCCACATCCTGCAATATATTCCTTTATTTAGCTTTTCGCATAGGTCACATTTTTATTGATGATATTCTCCCTTCTCAACCAAAAAAAAAAACTGTTTTGATTTTTCTTCATTTCTTTCTTTTCTAATTTCTATATTTGTTTTCACATCTCTTCTTCCCATCACACCAAGGCATTTCGCCAGTAATTGCTCTTCTTGTCAAACAGCCTTCCATGGCACCAACATCCGTAAAACTAAATGTCCTGCTACTGCAAAAATCTGTCCAGATGTATTACTGGAGGACAGAAGCAGCCCTGCACACGACACCTACGCCTAACGCCATTGTGTAAAATCACCTGGAAGGTAGAAAGTGTTTTCCCTTTGAACATTAGACCCGGTCAACAAACTTTTACCTAAAGTGCCAGACATTAAATATTAAGTGCTTTCAGTTTTGTGGGCTATATGGTCTTTGTCACACTTCTCAAATAAGTGTTAGAGCCCTAAAGCAGCCATGGACAAAATGCAAATTAACAGGTGTGACTATGCCCTAATAAAACTTTATTTACAAAAATGTGTGGCAAGTTGGATTTTGCCTGCAGGTCACAGTTTATCCACCCTGAGATGTTTATGGAATGCCTGATCCATGCCTGTATCCTCACAGTGCCTGGCAGAGGAAAGGCATTCGACATAGTTCTTAGAACATTAATAGATTTACTTAGTGAATGCTATTGTGGTTGCCTTATATATTTGACAGCATCACTTAATTTATTCTTTCCATACTTATAATCTTACTCACCTCACTCTTCTCTGACACATGACACCATAACACTTGTGTGTCTCGAACTCCAGTGTGCCTCAGAACCACTTGGGGTGGGGGGCGCTGGGTTGTTAAACTAGAGACTGCGAAGCTCCACCCCACATCTTCTAAATTCTGGGGTGGGGTCAAGGATTTGCATTTCTAACACGTTGCCAGGTGATGTTACCACTGCTCTGGGAAGCACACTGTGAGAACCTTTGAGTTATATCAACATCAGTGGCAAAGTGAGTAAACCCTATTTCTCAGAAAACTATAGGAATAGCAGACCTTGCTTACTGCACCTGAAAATAATGCCACATCTCAGGCAAAATATAGTATTTTCCAAAAATCTGGAGTGTGCCATTTTAAAGAGAAGTGTCCCAAAGCCAAGGATTTAGAATCCAGGCTGTTCTTCATTACAAGTTTCATCAATCCCAGATGGTATGATTGCTCACTAACTGGAACCTACCCTACCTGGGGAGTGGCATATCAGCTAAACCTCCTATCTGCAGTGCTCAACCCATGGAGTCTTGCTAGAATAGATGGGATGTCCAGTGTGTGCACCAGAGCCCAGGGTCAGGCATGTCCAGAGAGTCCTGCCCATGAGCCCAGGTCCTTCCCTGGGGCAGCAGAGAAATCACACTGGCTGATTTTTTTTTTTTCCTGAACATATGGGATGCCATCCTTTTCACTCAATCTTTCGAAATGCTACAAATCCAGTCCTTCAAAGGCCAGTTCGACGATATTGAGAGAAAGATTTAAAACAATTCTTGACCACTAAAACAAAAAGTTTGAAGGACATGACCGACCCTTACGAAATACATTAAGCTAGCTACAACTGCTTTTTGCAGACATGAAAAAAATCCTCATTCATAACATAAAGTAATTCCTCCAAAATAGCTGAGTTGGCTGGACTATTGAGAAGGTACTTCATATACAGATAAATAGATAGAAAGCATTTATATTTTTTTCTTAGCTTGCAGAAAACTACTGGTAGACATTCAGCTAACAAATCACAAATTGTTCTTACACTAGATAGAACTTAGCCAGATAAAAGCCTTTTTATGGGGGGGTGGACGTTTATAGATAATAGTATAAGCAGTCACAGGTATTTGAAAAATCCAGTAATTCGTATGGTATGATAAAACTAAAATACATATTATCAGCTCTGCATATTAAATATGTATGTCTCATCAGTGAATTTCAGTGCTTTCTCCACCATTTTTTTACGAGAGAAGGCTTTCTATTTTTCTGTAGTATTAGAATAATTAACAAGAACTCTGAAGGATCTGAGATTTTCCCCAGCTTGCAAGCTAACAAGCCAGTCAGCCACAGTAGTGTGGACCCTGGCAGAAGACGAGACTCCTAGATCAGAGACAAAGGACTGTGGGACTCGCAGCACAGGCAGAAAGACGCATAAGCACCGTATTCCATGAGCTGCCCGCACCCCGTCTCCCTCGGGCTTGACGCTGACGGACTCAGCCAGCCACTGCACGTGCAGGGGATGCGTCACAGCCGAGGACCCTGAGCTGAGGGAACTCAAGTCTTTTACAAGGAGCTAGAAGCGAGCCTTCCTTTTGCCCTGAAAGGAGACATTGTCCTTATTATACTGAGTAACAAGCAAATCTGCCTTCTCATCTGGAGAGAGGCATTATCTCTACCTTCCAAGGTCATTTGCTAGCCAGCTTTCTTGAAAAGACGGTCCAGGACAGAAGAGTAGTTAGCGCCTCTCTTACAAGGTGGGCAGAAACATGAGACCCCACGGAGAACTGTCTCCCAGTAGCAACGGTGCCTTTCCTACATGCTAATTAGCAGGGTGAGCTGGTCATTTCCTGTGCCACACAATCCGTGGGCTAGGATTTTCAAAGTTTCTTCTAATGCTGCCCATCTGCATTCAAAAGCAAACAAACAATAAAGCAAAACACAACAGAAGTCAGAAGAGCCTTTTTCAAAAATTGTACCTTGGGTATCTGAGACAGCTTGCTTACATAGGGGTATCATCTCACAGTTGCATAATTCTTTGGGGGTATCTGTCTATGAATCCTGCTTTTCTCTGTTTTATTTCTAATTGTTCAGGTTTAAAAAAATCAAGGAAGCCAAAGCTGGGAAAGTCTTCTACGAAGAGTCCAAGCAGGCTGGTCAGAGAGCAGACAGCACTGGGAGGGCACTGAGGCACAGCAGGGCCCCAGGAAACATCTCAGCTGAACTGAGTGACAGAAGTTACACACATGGGCCAGGCTGCCCATGGCTCCGTTGCTCTAGTTCCAGTGGGTGGTGGGGGTTGGCCGCGGAACTGCTTCTAGGTCACTAGGGAAGCGGTCCCCTGTGGGAGCAGCAGGGAGAAGGTCTCATTCCTCAGGGAGAACAGCTGTCAATTTGAGTGAGGCCAGTGCAGAGTCCTTAGCGGAGGGTAAATAAAGAGCCTTAGAGGGGCCCACCTCACCTCACAGAAATGCCAGTTCACAGATGAATCAGCTACAAAAAGGAAAAACAACAAGTCCTGTTAAACTAAATGATTCCTCCACCCAACGAGGAGCTATATTTCCCACGGGCCAGCTCATGTCATTTGGATCCAAACACTCACTTCTGGGAAACCTTAATTTGCTAGGGAGCTACACTCTATGACAATAACTGGCCAGTTTGGTTTTAAAATGATAGTCACAACTACTTTAAAAAAAAAAAACCTGAAAAAAATAAGGCCTTAGAAAATGTGCTTGGCTTTATATTGTGACACTGTTAAATGCTACGTAAGCATTTTCTACCTTATGAGTGTTAAACAGAAAATTCCAAACCCAACAAACTTGTATTCTTTAAGTTCTTAGAAACCAAACTCACATTTTTACTACTTCTTTGGCTAAGGCCTTTGCATTTCAGCATAACTCACTTGTCCTCTCATTCCAGATGGCAGAGGCCTGACCCTCTAATTCATGTCAGACCCTTAGAAATCAAAGGCGTACCTAGCAGAAAGCACCGTGAACACTTCAACTCGACTGTTAGTGGAGTTCTTGGAAGTCACCCCCCTTCTGCTCAGTCCACCAGGCCACTTCACTCACGACCATGCGCAGTGCCAGTCACGAACCACGGGGGAAAGTACAGCAACAAGCATAAAAAATAGACCAGCAAAATCTGGAAATTAAGTCAAGAGCAAGAACCCAATTATATAAAAACTTACAGAATCGTAAGCTAAGTAGTCAACGCCAAATAAAACTGGACAGGTTCCAAATTACTATAAAATAGCTGACAACTGGCTTGAAAGCCCTCTTTACCCCAGGCGTGACCTAGTCAAACCTGAGAAGACAGTTAGCAATAAGACCTGACTTCTCGTTAACCCATGAACCTTCTAATAGCTTTTATTGAACTCCCCAAAGTTAAAAATTTTTACAGGTACTGTTTAGTAACCATATGTTTTTCCAAATAAAGTATTGTATCTGTCTTTACAAGGAGTTAAATTCCATTTCAGTCTTCAAATCCTTCTTACCTAATATCCCCAAAGGAAAAAATATCTTTCTCTTGATAAAGTATTTAATAGAAAGGACACCCACTAAGGAGGTGGCAATGGGTGGATGGCTTGCACTTAACCAACGACTGTGTGGCCATGTGCACGGCTCAGGGTCTAGCAGGAAAGAGGCCCGCAGCAGGGGGCTCACCGGAGGGAACTGAATACTAAGATTGAGTTGCAGTGGAGACGCAAGCATGTAAGAGCTAAACAGGGGAAGGAAGCCACCCTCAGATCAGCCTAATTGGAGGCAGCTGCCACCTAGGGTTGGGAACCCGGGGAGAAGTTGGCAGAGTCGCTGCTCCTCTGCAGTGGGCTGTGTGGTGGGAGCTGGGACAACGAACGAGATGCAGCCACCACCAGAGATGCCCTGGACAGACAGAGAGCAGCACCCCTGTCTCCGGCCACAGCCGGCCCCGGCGCACAGAGGTGAGAGGCAGCGAGGGTCCGAAAGCCACCGGCAGATGACTGCCACACTATTATGAGGCAGATCCGGTCCGTGGAATCAAAAGTCTCCAGTGTCACTCTTTGTTAGTGGTGACACATTCTAATTGGCCTCCAAAAAAGAAAAACAAAAAGATACATTCAGACATTGCTCTGTAAAAATGTATTAAAGATACATAAATACTTACATCGTCTGTATATTGAGTTTAAACTCTACCTGTCCATCCAAATTTTCTGATGAGATTAACTGAGGACAGAGGGCCATGGTCACTACTTATGAGATAAACCAGTCATAAGCATCTTGCATCTGTATCAAAGAAGTTCTCACAGTTACCAAGTTAAGACAGACACCTGTCACTCCCAATCAGTCTAAACGTCTCTCACAGACCTGAAACCCTGTGTCTGTAGCAGCAGACACTCCCCAGTTCCTCTCTCCTCAGAAACCATCCAGGCTGGAACAGTTCCTTATTTGGTGAGATACAGATTCTTTTGTTAGAAACAACTATTAGTTTTAAATCTTATTAATACCGAAACTTCTGAATGGATAGTGTTCACAGTAAAGTTTTAATCTTCTCCAAGTTGAAACATGCCAAAGCGCAGCGGCGAACCCGTCTGCCTGGCACACAAGTAAAGCCTTGGCCACAGCCATGCCAAGCTCATCTTGTCACTTCACTGCTGTGTCTCAGCCTCACGCTGAACCGTGAGGCGTCCTTGGTGTTACACAAACCCAGAGCCTCGCTGCATCGGTTCTAACGTAAAATAACTGTGCAACTGGTTGGATTGTATAATATGCATAGGCTTTGTTAATTTAACAGCTCCAGTTTTAAAATGAGGTTACACTTAGTCAAACAAATCAAATCTAAAAAGTCAATGAGTCTGTTATCATTCTCAATAACAAGTTTGTTTTCTCTCAAGAAGATGTTAACAAAGCCTCTAGATGGTGCGCAACGTTTATCAGGGGAAAGAAAATCGATACACTCCCACAAAAAGCAAAACCATGTTGAATCTTTGCTGGATGGAGCCCATCAGACGCTGCTCTCCACACCACAATCCTGTCAGCACCTTGAGAAGGCTGTCACCTCCTTCGTGCCTGGTCTGATAGCATTGTTATTTTGATATTAACACAGTTATTGCCATATTTTAAAAGTATTTTTAAATTTTTTTCTTATTACCAAATAAAGTTAGAAGTATAAGCCAGGTCTATTCCACCAGGCCAATGTTTAACAGGTAATAAAAATAAAAATAAAATTATAAAATCCCAAAGGCTCTGAAAACTCAAAATTTTATTTTTTTCTCTAAATCTGGCACTAAATTTAATTTATGGCAAAACCTTACATAAACTGGACTGACATTATTTTTAGTCTATATTTATCCCGCTCAGAGTGAATATTCATACGTTTCACTGAAAATTAATAGTTTTTTTTTTAATGATAGAATGTAAATACTCCTGGAGATATTTCAAGGTTAAAATGTATACATTGCATAATCTTTCTAAAATCTAAAAACTTCTAAATTCAAAACACTTCTTTGATCCCCGGGGTAATAGATGAGCAATTATGATTCTAAAACATAAAACTGCCTACTATTTTCACTACTCCAGCAGGATGATCCTTGAAGTACTAGATACAGCCATTTATGTCAACCACTACAATGCTACTTTTAATTCAGTCCGGTTTTAATATACATTAAATGTGTATGTAAATAAATCCATATATATTTCCTACATTTCCGTTTAATGCCAGATATAAACAACTGACAATTTTTTTGATGGTACATGCCTTCTGGAAGTCTAACTGCAAAACAGAAGCTGACAAACTTAACAACTCTTATCTCCCATTCTACGCCAGTGCTGCAAGTTCTTGGGTGTGCCTTGACCGGAAGTTTATTCCAGGTGCAATGCCACTCAGTCATAATTTGGTATTTGTTATTTTGAGAATGAAAAGGGAGATTGTTCAAGTAGATATTTACAATGATTCCTGAAGAGTAAAATAAAAGGTTTACAGTCATTACTGATCCTTATAAAATGCATAAGTCTGTTCAGACAAAAAAAAATATCCTCATCCCAGCCCAAAGGAATTGTTCAAACATGCTCAGTACCTCCTTTCCTTCCACTAGCCCAGGGTGAACAGGCAGCTCCGGCCTAATCAATCAGAATACAACAGTCCCTCACATGACCATACAGATACAGATACAGATACCTGTCGGAGAGAGAAAGTCAGTCCAATGTCATCATTTGTACCTGTGCTCTCTCTTGCCTTTGCCCATGGTTTTCCCTCAGCAGGGTCTGTTTTCCTCCTTCTGCCTTCCCACCTATGTTGCCTTTCAAACCCCCAGGTAGCCTTCAGGCCCCCCATATGTGTCACCAGCCCTGAGGCCTTCCCTGATTCTGCAGGGCTGGGGCAGAGACATCTCTGTGCCGGTGCCTCCGGAGCCCTGGCTCTAGAGCTCTGACATCGCCTGTCTGC
Source organism: Lepilemur ruficaudatus (assembly GCA_963574885.1). Classification (NCBI taxonomy): domain Eukaryota; kingdom Metazoa; phylum Chordata; class Mammalia; order Primates; family Lepilemuridae; genus Lepilemur; species Lepilemur ruficaudatus. The sequence continues at coordinate 62,963 of CAUYRT010069066.1, read as the reverse complement.
CCATCGGAGGTGTCCACACGGTTGAATGAACAAGCTCCTTCCGCTTACTCAAAGAATAAGAAAAGAAAGTTCAGGAGAACTCACTAGGGTACCGGGTCATGCCAGGGGACAACAGACATTCCCACTCCTGGGAATCAAGTGACACCCTCTGTTCTTTCCCTGCCTTTGGTTAGTCCGCACCTTCCTCTTCACTTTTATTGCTGCTGCTGTTGAATCCACTGTGCTGCTTATTTTGAAATCGGCCCCCCACCTGGACCCCTCTCGCTCCCTGGACCAAGTGGGTCAGATGGATATTGTTACTTCTCTCTCACAGCCTTAGGCTGAGAAATGCAGCAACTTCAAAGCGTCCAGTCTGGGCAGGGAAAATGCAAGAGAAACATACCTTTTGGTAGCAATAATTCACAAAATGATAATATAGCTTCTTTTTGGCTACAAGCAAGGAGAAATACTGAGCAATAAAAAAACACCGTAGCTTTAAAACATTTTAAATGACTTTAGACTTGGAATCTAAACCTTTTTCCCTCAGAAGTCCTTGTTTCTTTAGCAAGCAGAATTTAAAGCTTCTTTTTATTCCTGTCTTCTTTATTGCAGGAAGCACAGGCAACCATAAACACTCCACTCAGGACAAAACTGGGCAAAGACAAGTGCGTTACAGGCTTTAATCGTTTCTCACACTCTCTGTATTTACTTTATTTCCGCATTAGAAAAGGAAGAGAATAAAATATAATTTGTCAATTTACCTATGAACTATACACAGGAAAACTAAGATGAATAAAACTAGGAAATAAATGTTACGTTGAGTGTTTTTTTATGTGCCAGTATAACCAATCACAAATGGGAGAATTAAAAATCGAACCATCCATTCTGTTTATGCAAAATATATATAGATGACCGTATTCATGTATGTTTTATATGACAGTCTTCCCTCGTCATCTACGGAGGATTGGTTCCAGGACCCCACACAGATACCAAAATCCTCGGGTATTTGAGTCCCTTATATAAAATGGTGTGGTATTTGCATATAAACTACAAATATTCTCCCATGTATTTTAAATCATCTCCAAGTTACTTATGACACCTATTACAATGTAGATACTAAGAAAATAGTTGTTATACTGTATTGGTTTTAGAATTTGTGTTATTTTTTATTATTGTACTGTATATTTTTTATCTTTTTAAAAAATATTTTTGATCTGTCGTTGGTTGAATCCATGGATGTGGAACCTAGAGATATGCAGGGCCACGTGTGTTTTGTATATACATATATAATTTCCATTGGCTGGCCAACTTCAGAGTCAAATTGATTAATGTCTCATCTATAATAAGTTAAATAACAGAGAGAAACATCAAATCTTTTGAGTCACGACTGCGCCATTCAAATAATTTATTTATAGACCTCTCCCACATTCTTTGAGAACTGTACGCTGTGTGCTGCAGAGACCAAGACAGTCTCGGGCCTGAGAGATGATGCCGTCCAGTAGATGAGAGACACGTAAAATAGGGGAGCACAAGGGCCAGACAGAGGGAACATCTCCCCTCTTGACCAGGCTTCTCACTACAGACCTTAGGCGATTGTCAGAGACGGCATCTATGTGCAGTTTGTGTGTGAGTGGACAGTCTCCTGGACGGTCTCATGCCACCCCCGGAGGGACCAGACAGCAGTCCCCTAGTCCTCCATCAGTGCTGTGGGACAAGTCAGATCTTCCTATAAGATTTTTTTTTTTTTAATCTAAAGAAAATTCTTAAGGAAACATATCTAGGACACAATAAAGTGCTTCAATCAGGTTAAATGTAATTTGAGAATATAATTTAAGAATTTTAAAATTCAATGAAAAACTAAAAACAAAAAAAAAAAGTAAAAAGAAAAGCAGGGGCAGAGAAAACCTATTCATAAAATGGAAACTGTGAGTGAAAAGCTCTGAGCCATGAATGTGAGAGTGAGGCCCTCAATATGAAATCAAAACAGAGAGGAATCAAAGATGCAACAGAAGGATTTTCTGTGGCCTAAACCGTGGACATTTCTACGCTACCCAAATAAACACAAATAATAGAGTAAGATAAAACAACTTCCTAATTCACATGAAGAAATTTGTATACTTTCAATTTAAAAGGCCAATAAAGCTATTAGAGAAGTCAATTATATTTCAATTTACTCAAGAATGATACAAAAATTCAAAATAAATTGTTTACAAATTAAACCCAGAATTATATTAAACTATGAATACACTATGGACATTTGATTATTTAAGGAATAGTTACTGAATATCATCTCTGTGCCAGATAATATTCTAGGTGCTAAATATAGTGGTAAACAAAATAGTCACAGTGCATATTCAAGGATAAAAAGACAATATATAACAAGAAATAAATACATGATATATATCCAGGCACTAAGAAAGTAAGGTAAAAGTTTTTTTCAAAATATAAGGATACCTCAATCTCCACATATTTATCAATTAATTCATACCATCTAAAACTTAAAGAAGATATTAATATATGTGATTGGTCAATGGTAAACCCAAATCACTTGATCAAATTTAGAAGCCACTCCCAATAAAACAGTATGCAATTTTTTTTAAATCAGCTACTTTAAACATGACAAATAAAAGTTATCATAAATTTAATAAAATCACTTCCCAAAAAAGTTATAATAATCAGGCCCTAGATGAAAATGCTCACCAGTACTGGTATTACCCATTGCTGAATAAGAAAACAGAACACGTATCATTAATGTTAAAAAAAAAAATTGTCTTTATTTCCAGATAACATGATGGCACACCAGAAACCCAGAGATTCAACGAAAAGCTATTAAAATTAATGAGGAAATTTTGTTAAGTGGCTGGATGCCGACTACATAGTAAGAAAAATGATTTTCTTCGTAATAGTAAAATCCAGTGAGAAGTGAAATGGAAAAATCTCGTTTCTACTATTGACAAAAGTTGCAAAATATGGATACATTTATTCAACAAGAAAGGCAAAGGACCTACTAAAAGTATTTAAAAATAAAGGCCTTAGGAAATGAAGAGGCAAAGTAATTCTGAATGTAAGGCGTTATTTTCATTTAAATAATAGTCCTTGGTTTTAGATATAATTTTGGTGCAAGCCACACTGGAATGCCAGGTGGAATTTTTGGAGGAGGGGAATAAGGAAAATCAGACACAAAGATTTTTAAAAATCATATAAAAAATAAATGTGTAAGAATTTACAAGACACTTTTGAATAATGAGAGCAATGCCCTAGCAGACATTACAACTTACTGCAATCTGTTATGCTGTTATAACGCAAAAAATATATAATAGCTGCATAGAAATATATAAATAGTAGAAAAGAATAGAGAATCAAGAAATACCTGTAAGTATATATGTAACATAAAATATGACAAAATCAGCATTTGCAATCAGTGGGGCAAGGATGGGTTATTTAATAAACGGTGGGCATACAACTGAATAGCCCATAGTTAGAGTGAACAGGTGGTTACTCATCATTGCAGAAACGAATTTCAGATGGATTAAATATCGAAACATTAAAACAAAAATTCTAATAAAATATTAGATAGAAAATATAGATGGCAATTCATATAAACTTTCAATGGCAGTGCTGGGGAGATCTTTAGAAAAAAACATAAACTGAGTGTCTCTAAGTCATGAAAAATGCTCTGCACTTAAAAAATTTTGCAATGGGAAAAGACAAAAATGTTCACAGAATATACAGTAAACCTAGGGTTGATACAGTTACTCTTAAAAAATATCTTGAGAAGGTGCAGCATAGCAAGATAGGACTCATCTATAATAATAATCTCGAATTAAATTCCCCAATTAAAAGGTATAAATTGGTTGAATGGGTAAGAGCGCTTGAACCAACTATATGCTTCCTGCAAGAAATTCACTTCATCTACTAAGACACATATAGTCTGAAAGTGAAGAGATGGTCTAAGACATTGTGTGCAAATGGAAACTGAAAGCAGGCAAGAGCAGCTATAATTATACCATATAAAACAGATTTTAGGTCCAAAATTGTAAAAAGAGACAAAGAAGGTCATCATATACTGGTAAAAGGATCAATTCAGCAAGAGAGCATAACAATTGTAAATACACATTCATACAACACTGGAGCACTCAGATATATAAAGCAAATATTAGTAGATCTAAAGGGAGAGACAGACTCCAGCACAATAATAGTTTGGGACTTCAACACCCCACTCACAGCAGTGTACAGACTAGCTAGACAGAAAATCAACAGAGCAGCATGGGATTTAAATTGCACTTGAGATCAAATAGACCTAACAGACATTTACAGAACATTTCATCCAACATCTGTGGAATATATATTCTTCTCATCAGCACATGGAACAGTCTCTGGGTTAGACCATATGTTAGGACACAAAACAAGTATCAACAAATTTTTAAAAATCAAAATCATACGAAATAGCTCCTATAATAGAATAAAACTAGAAATCAATAACAAGACTGACTCTGGAAATTGTATACACACAAGGGAATTTAAACATGCTCCTGAATGACCAGAGCATCAATGAAGGAATTAAGGAAATAAATTTCTTTCAACAATTGAAGTGTGAACCAAAATAAAATTTTAAGGCTCATCCCCCCACCGGCTGACTGAATGAACCCCCCTCGTGGCCAAAGGAATATCCTAAAACTAAATTGTCTGCCAGGAGGAGGGAGGTCAGACATGCCTCATCAAGCCCCCCTCCCTTCTTGGATATGTCCTTCTGTGACCTATTAACAGGCCTAAGGGTATGCAAGACAAACCTACAGGTCCTCAATTTACACAAATCTATGTCTGGTGGCTTATCTCTGATAACAGCTCCTTATGTTGAAACATTCCAAGCCTCTAGACAAAGGCTTCATGTCTTTAACCAATCACAAGCCCAAGAATCTTTAAACCCACCTATAACCTGTAAGCCCCCGCTTTGAGATGGCCCACCTTTTCAGGCCAAGCCAATGTATGCCTCCCACGTATTGATTTATGACTTTACCTGTAACCCCTGTCTCCCTGAAATGTATAAACCAAACCATAACCCAGCCACAGCGAGTCCACTTGCTCAAGTCTTCTTGGGAGTGGCTCCGGGTCATGGTCCTCAAATTTGGCTCAGAATAAACTGCTTTCAAATATTTCAGAGTTTGCATTTTTTCCATCCACATAAGAAAAAAAAACCCCAAAAGTTATGATATACAGAAAAAGCAGTGCTAAGAGGGAAGTTTACAGCAATAAACACCTACATGAAAAAAGTAGAAAGATTTCAAAAAACCACCTAACGGTGCACCTCAAGGAAGTAGAATAGCAAAAACAAACCAAACCCAAAATTAGCAGAAGGAAAGAAAGAATAAAGTTTAGAGGAGAACTAAATGAAATAGAGACTGAAAAAAAGTACAAAGGATTAACTAAACAAGGAGTTGATTTTTTGAAAAGAAACAAAATCAGTAAACTGCTAGCTAGATTAAAAAAAAGAGAAGAATAAAATTGGAAACAAAAAATATCACATTAGAACAGGTGCCACGCAAATACCAAGGATCAGTAGAGACTATTCTGAACAACCATACACTAACAAATTGCACAATCTAGAGGAAGTGGATAAATTCCTGGACACATACAACCTACCAAGATTGAATCAGGAATAAATAGAAAATCTGAGCAGAGGAATAAAAAGCAATGATATAGAATAGTAATAAAAAATTTCTCAACAAAGAAAAGCCCAGGACTGCATCACTTTACTGCTGAATTCTACCAAACTTTTTAAAGAAGAACTGAAACCAATTTTTCTTAAACTATTCCAAAAAATTGAAGAGGATACAATTTTTCCTAACTCATCCTATGAGGCCAGCATTGCCCTGATACAAAAGCCAGACAAGAACACAACAGAAAAAGAAAAAAAAACTAGAGGCCAATATTCCTGATGAACAGAGATACAAAAATCCTCAATAAAACAGCATGCCAGTGTCAGGCTGGCAGTCTGCCCTCGTTCTTGGTGTGCTCTTGGCCAAAGAATGACCAAGTCCTCTGACTCCTTGCTTGGAAAAATCACCAGCAAGGCCAATAGACAGAGTAACTAACCCCAGGCAGGAAGCAGTTTCACACAAGCAGCTCTTTATTGTAAAACAAAACGGGTCTGTCTCCGATAGTGGAGAAAGACAGACCAACTGATTGATTACCCACTCGCTCTCTGAATTCTCAGATTGTTTTCTTTTATTAGCCCAGTCTGGAGGAGGGCTCTCAGGAGGTGTGGGGTGTTATCAAATGATCAACAAGTGTCCTCAAAATTCCATCTATGTATATGAGCTCCCATATACAGAACCATAATGCAGATTCAAGCTAATGGCATAATAATTACCCTTAGGTTACTATAGGTCACTTTCTAACGCCTATCATGCCTGGGCTGGGGAATTCCCAGAGTGATAAAACATTCCCTCCTTCCCCAGGTGAAGCAGTTGCTTGGGATAGGATTAAGGGTGGAGAGCCACCAAAATGGAGTGCCCGCCCTTATCCTGCCCAGGTGAAGCAATTGCTTGAAACAGCAGCAAAGCAGAGAACCCTTGTCCCAAGAGCCAGAGATCCTAACTATATACCTAACTATCTACCTATCAAGTGGGATTTATCCCAGGGATGTAAGAATGGCTCAACACATGTAATTGTAACACATCACAACAACAGAATGAAGAATAAAAACCACATGATAATCTTAATAGATGCAGAAAAATCATTTGATAAAATTCAACATTTCTTCATGATAAAAATTCTGAAATTAGGTATAGAAGGAATATGCCTTAACACAACAAAGGCCATATTTGACAAATTCACAGCTAGCACCATACTGAATTGAGAAAAACTGAAAGCATTTCCTCAAAGGACTGGAATAAGACCAGATGCCCCTTTCACATCTCTTATTCAACTTAGTACTAGGAGTCCCAACCAGATCAAACAGGCAAGAGAAAGAAATAAAAGGCATTCAAATCAGAAAAGATGAACTCAAACGGTCCCTCTTTGTAGATGCCATGAACTTATATAGAGACAAACTAGACTCCACCAAAAAAACTCTTAGAACTGATAAAAAAAATTTAGTACAGTTAGAAGATACATCAATATACAAAAATCAGTAGCATTTCTAGATACCAACAACAAACTAGGTGAAAAAGAAATCAAGAAAGCAATCTCATTTACAATAGGTACAAAAAAATAAAATACGTAGGAATAAATTTAACCAAGGAGATAAAAGACCTTTATAAGGAAAATATGAAACATTCATGAAAGAAACTGAAGAGGACACAAACAAAGGGAAAGGCAGCCCTTGCTTATGGACTGAAGAACAAATATCATTAAAGTGGCCATACTATCCAAAGCAATCTACACATTCCATATAATCCCCACCTAAATACCCATGCATTCTTCACAGAAACAGAAAAAAACTGTCCTAAAATTTGTATGGAACTACAACGAAGCTTAGAGGCATTATACTATCTGACTTCAAAATATATTACAAAGCTATAGTAACCAAAACAACATGGTATTGGTATAAAAACAGACACATAGACCAAAGAAACAGAATAGAGAACCCAGAAATAAATCCACGTATTTATAGCCAAAACATTTTTGACAAAGGCACAAGGAACTTGCACTGGGGAAAGGATAGGACAGTTCCTTTGATAAATGGTGCTGTGAAAACTGGATATCCGTATGCAGAAGAATAAAACTAGGCCCCTATTTCTTACCATATCTAAATATTTACTCAAACTAAAGACTTAAATGTACAAAATTATAAAACTACTTGAAGAAAACATAGAGGAAACACTCCAGGACACTGGTCTAGGCAAAGATTTTATGGCAAAGAGCTCAAAAGCACAGGCAGGAAAAAAAATAGAGAAATGTGACTATATTAAACTTATAAAAATCTTTTCTATAGCAAAGGAAACAATCAACAGAGTGCAGAGACAACGTGCTGAATGGGAGAAAATGTTTGCAAACTATTTATCTGACAAGGTACCAATACTCACAATGCATAAGGAACTCAAACAACTCAACAGCAAAATAATTAATAATCCCATCAAAAAGTGAACAAAGGATCTGGATAGACATTTCTCAAAAGAAGACAAAGAAATGGCCAAGTATATGAAAAATGCTCAACATCACTAATCATCAGAAAAAGGCAAATAAAAACCATAATGAAATATCATCTTACTCCAGTTAAACTGGCTACTATCAAAAAGACAAAACCTAACAGATTCTGGCAAGGATGTGGAGGGAAAAGAACTCTTATATGCCATTGGTGGGAATGTAAATTAGTACAGCCATTATGGAAAACAGTAGGAGGTTTCTCAAAAAACTAAAAGTAGAACTGCCATACCATCCAGTAATCCCACTACTGGGTATTTACCAGGAAAGGAAATCAGTATATCAAAGGGAAACCCATACCCCTGTGTTTTTTGCAGCACTATTGACAATAGCCATGATACGGGATCAATCTAAGTGTCTCTCCCTATGGATGAATGGGTGAAGAAATGTGTTGTATGTACATGACGGAATGTTATTCAGCCATTAAAAAGAATGAAATCCTGTCATTTGCAGCAACATGGGTGGAACTGGAGGTCATTATGTTAAGTGGAATAAGCTAAGCACAGAAAGACAAATATCCCTTGTTGTCACTCATATGTGGGAGCTAAAAAAGGTGATCTCGTGGAGGTAGAGAGTAGAGTGACAGTAACCAGAGGTTGGGAAGGGAGGGGTGAAGAGGGGTTGATTTGGGGGACAAACATACAGTTAAATAAGTTCTAATGTTTGACAGCACAGTAGGGTAACTACAGTTAACAATAATATATTGTATTAATATATTTCAAAATAGCTAGAAGATTTGAAAGGTTCCCAACACAAAGAAGTGACAAGTGTTTGAGGTGACAGATAATCTAAATGGCATGATTTGATCATTACACATTGTATGCATGGATCAAGAGATCACACGTACCCCATAAATATGTACAATTATTCTGTATGAATAAAAAATTGTTACAAATCTTTACTAATTACTTCAGCAAAATGGAAAACAATCCCAATTCAATATCAAAGAATATGAGATGATAAATCTAAGAAGAGAAAATGCAAAAGGCTAATAACATAAAAAGATGCTTAACTTTACTGGCAGTCAGAGAAATGCTAATTAAAAGCAATAGTGACATGCATTTTTCACACACGCGTTTATCAAAACTGAAGGCTCCGGGTCTAGTGAGTGTGTTTCAAATGAGAACACTGTGGGAGAGCAGGAAATGCTTCCACCTCTTTGAAAAATGATCTAGCAGTTGGGATAAATATTTTAAAAGCACATGTTGTATCCAGTTATTCTTATCAACAAAAATAATGTTCCCACCATATAATAATTTATATAGAGATTTTACTTGAGCATAGTTTGCAGGAAAAAATTAAACCATCCAAAGAAGCTTTTGCACAATATTTCTATTATGAAATATTATTCAGCTACTAAAATGAACAAGTTTTTTCTCTACATGCATACTATATTAAATGTTTCAAAGAAATTGCTGCTATGTGAAAAAAATGTCATGGTGAAATAAATATAGTAGCAATACTAGTTAAAGAAAAAGAATTAAACCATCCATAAAAATATAGATTTTTTGAAATGAGTACAGAACAATTTCTAGAATATACAGAAAAAAGTTCACCTTAATCATGTTGGGGGAATGAAAAGGGGAGAAAAGGAAAACTATTAATTTATTTTCTTTATGTATTTCTTTTGTTTGAATTTTTACAAAGGGCATGCATTCCTTTTATTAATAAATACACAAAGTAAAGACAGCTGATGTAATACCAGCAACAAAACAAAGGCTAGCAGTCACAGTGCAGTGTGATAGGCTCCTTTTGAGGGAACAGGAGCCCATAGGAAGTAGCTACTCTCCCGAGGCCAGGGGACATCATACCCTGCACTGATGCTTCAAGGATGCATAGGGGCTGGTAAGGAGAGGAGGCGAAAAAGGAGGTAGGGATGCTTAATGCATCTGGAAATTTATGCACATCCTACATTGCTGCTGAAGGGTAGAAACTCCTGGGGGAAAATGGCAGAAGACCGAGCTGGAACAGTAGCCAGAAGTTAGATCAGAAAGGATGCCCCACCTCCTGGGGGATGGTGGGCTTCACCCTGAAGGGGACGAGCAACTCATGAATGATTTTAAGCTGGTGAGTGATGTGACCGGGTTAGAAACAACGCATAGAATGCCCAGCCAGAGAGATAGGAACACGAACGCAAGCACCTGCAGGGCCTCCCTTTGGGCTCAGGGCTCCCCTGGGGCTGTGCTGCGGGGTGGCTGACACTCAGCTGAGCTGTTCTGTCAAAGCCCTCCCCAGTCTACGGTAAACTCAACCCCAGTTTCATTACCAGACCTTTACTGTATTGAGTCAACTAAGATGTTCTCATGTGCTTCCTTCCTCCAGCCAGCAGTATGTATGTATTTTACTGCAGACCACATTTCTTTGTTTTTGGCTGATTTGCCAAAATGTGGCCAACTGATCAAAAATAACACCATAATTCCTGATGGTATCCCACATTTACTGAGTGTTTTTTTGTGCCTTCAATTTCGTTTCTCTAATTTAAAGTTCTTAGTAAGTCAAATTTATATGTACCTGGTGTAAGTAATATTCAGCTAATTAAATGAAGCAGCTTCTCAGAGAGTAAATCTTTCAACCTTTTGTAAATTTAAGATAGTTACATTAATATATATCACCATTTTGATACTGTTACATTTATGCAGTTAACAATATTATTCAGCATTAGATAGTACATTTGAACTGAAAATTTAAGTATGAAAAACAACATACCCCCTAATGTCTTTGCACCCAGGATCTCATATATCAGGTATTAGCCTAGAGGAGCTGTTTATGGTGTAGGTTATAAAATTTTCTCGGGAAAAAATTGTTTATAATGAACATGGAGAAAGCACCTAAATCATCGTTTTTCAAAAGGAAGTCACGCTGAAAACAACCCAACCACAAAATGTGCCCCTGACATTGGACTCCTGTCAGCAGGCTCACACCTGAAACCACCCATAAATCCTGACAACCCAGTCTACCTCTGTACATGTAAAAGAGGAAGCTTCAGTTTAGGTCCTTGAATGACAGCAACTACGGACAGTGAAATACACAATAAACTGAGATCGGGTGGCTAGCCAATTCCACGTGACGTGTTCTATTTCATAGACATAATCAGTTCTATTTGTTAGTGCATCAAATTAGATGAAGTTATTTTGTTACATACACAGATCCACATACTCATTAATTATAGTGACTTCTGCAAAACAATTTATTTCTACACTGCAGTGGAAGCCTAGGAAAACATTAATTTTATGTTACTCAGGGGTACATACAACGACCTTCTACTTAGAACAAGAGGTATAAAACCTAGGCACCTGGGGTTCCTGCCAACTCTTCTTGACTGTTAGGAGATTTATCCAGTCAAGCTAACTGGCCATAATTTACAACTGATGGATTTTGTGTAGTGGCCCTGTGCCTTCCTGCATGAGGATGCAATACCATAAACAAGTAGTTTCTTCCCCCAATCACCTAACTCAATACCAGCCAACCAGATGACATCGCTCAAGGCACTGTGGTACAGGGATGATGGGTGTTATTGCCATTGTACTTTTCAAATCAGCTGGGTCAATCTGCCTACTCAGAACATACTGAGTTACACAAGGCAGCTGCTATTCTGTTACTACTGTGGAATGTTCCTCCTTACCCTACTCGTATAAATCTAGCTTCTTTCCAGAAAACCAGACATTGCATTACTTAGGCTTTTTATTACTGATTGGAATACCATTCCCAAACTAAAACATATGTAAGTAAACTCAAGTTGCACAGAGTTGTCAGTATTTTTTCACTACAAATATTCCTTTCATCACCAACACCTGGTACTTAGTGAACATATCATTACTTGGCTGGTTATATACAAGCCCATCTGTGCAAAAATGGCCAAAAACCTGCTCATAGTTGGCCAGACCTGTGTCCTCAAACATGGGTGCCAGGCAATGATGAGCTGTGATGACCTTCACAACTCCGTGAAAGCAAGAGAGCTAATAAAAATGTTTTCTATGTGGCAATAATAAACATGTTTATTACAAAATATGTTAAAATAACATAAAAATTTACATTTAAATTATAATTATAAAGCCCTTTAAGTAGTATTTCATCCAATCTTTTCTTTATGAGGATTTTTAGGAAGCATGGGTTTTACCATCTCAGATTTAGTGAGGAGGCAACACCAATAACACTTCTGGATAACCTATGGATATGAAAATCATCAGTTAACTATTTTTAGCCCGTTTATCAGCCTCAACTTCTTGTACACACACACAGTAGACAGACTGCCCCAAGTCTTGCTTTGTACTATGATGGTTGCTAAGAAATTTTTCATTTATCTGTAAATTGTAATTGACATAATGTTTTACTAAATATTTTATAACTTCCTTTTATGAACCTGGAAACAATATATGAGCTACATATATGAAAACCCTCAGATATTTACATACAAATAAATGTTTATACGTTTTGTCAGATTTCTGTGTTTGTCTGACAAAGATAAATCAAGTTATCAGTGTAATCTGAGCAAGCAATGCCTGTGTCACCAGGGCTCCAAGCCAGTTCATCCTAGCTGTAGCTTTCCACTCTGCTACCAGGCAGCTACTGTTTCCCCAGCTACAGTTCGCCCATCATGCTGAGATTGCAGTACTTAAACAACAACGACGACGTTTATTCACACTTTCAATGAGAGAAAGTTTAAATGAATTTTCTGGGCTTCAGTGAAGTCTCAAGAGAGTAAAAGATAGAGCAAGAGAAAGATAATCCCGTTATAAATACCTGCAGTGTAAATTTGTCAAAGGGTCAATTTCCAGTATATTTCCTCCTCCCTAAAATGCCTTAATATAAATAGGATCTTCAGGGAAATCATACTGTGGAAATAAGTGATTTATGGTGTCAGTTTGTTTCCAAAGAAGAGTAGTGTGAACTGAGTGTGTGTGCTTAGGTAATTTTCCTCACAATGCCATGCTCATTTTTTAGTCTTTTGAGAATGAAAATCATCCTATTTTATTTTGTGCTCTCAACACACAAAAGTATTTGACAGAAAGATATGTAGATTCTCAACAGATTCGGGAAAGGGTGAAGAGGAACCCAGCACTCCCAACACAAAATTATACGTAGCTCGCCCTCACTACAAAAGATTTTCCTATAAATCCTTCCTCACCCCATTCTGAATCACTGCCACAGCGAGCTATCAAGTCTCAGCAATAACAATAAACAAAATCAGCATCAGCTGCCTTGAGAAGCAGCAGTCTGAATGAATGTAAAATTGACAAATAACTGGGGTGCGGCAGTACCGTCGCGATTGCTCTCGGGAAGCTCATGCCTCTGTGTCCATCTGCACACTGGACTTTACTAGTCACTGCTCCTGTGATAGTAAAAAGAATGACCGTCCCTGCCTTGGACCAGCTCCACAGTTCCTAGAAAATAAAGTGTCCTGTAGTAAAAAGCAAAAAGCTAGAGCACTCAGCAGTGAATCCTCATCTATTGGGGGTGAATATTTCACTGCACATGCATTCGTGCGGTGGCATTCCGTCTGTACTTTCCATGCACCAGGCAATGTGCTGGGTCCTGTGAGTCACTTGGAGTAAGGTAAAAGGCCCCAGCCAAGAAGGTAGCAAGAGGTGAGCAATGATGGCACTACGATACGTGAGGTGCCATGGTAGGAACAGTCCCCCGGGGGGAAAGAATGAAGGGAGGCAACTATTTCTGTTAAGAAGAGCAATGTGGTGTTGATTTGCATTTCCCTGATGATTGGAGATGCCGAGCATTTTTTCATATGTTTGTTGGCTGTTTGTCTTTGCTGGTTGTCTGTCTTCTTTTGAACAACAGTTTCTGTTCACGTCCTTTGCCCACTTTTTAATGGGGCTGCTTGATTTTTTCTTGCTGGTTCTCCTGAGTTCCACATGGATTCTAGTTATTAGCCCTTTATCGGATATGTAGCATGCAAATATTTTCCCCCATTCTGTAGGTTGTTTGTCTGCTCTCGTGATACTTTCCTTGACTGTGCTGAGGCTTTTTAATTTAATCAGGTCCCATTTATTTATTTTTGTTGTTGCTGTGATTGCCTTTCGGGTCTTCTTCATAAATATTTTCCCTAGGCCAATGTCTATAAGATTTTTTCCGACATTTTCTTCCAGAATTCTTGTAGTTTCATGCCTTAGGTTTAAGTCTGTTATTCACCGTGAGATGATTTTTCTGAGAGGTGAGAGGTACGGATCCTGTTTCAGTCTCCTACATGTGGCTATCCAATTTTCCCGTAACTCCAGTGAGAATGGCTTTTATCAAAAAGTCCCAAAACAATAAATGTTGGCCTGGATGCAGAGATATAGGACTACTCATACACTGCTGGTGGGACTGCAAACTACAACCTCTGTGGAAAGCAATATGGAGATCCCTCAGAGAGCTAAAAGTAGAACTTTACCATTTGATCCAGCAATCCCATTACTGGGCATCTACCCAAAGGAAAAAAGACATTTTATAAAAAAGACATCTGCACTAGAATGTTTCTAGCAGCACAATTCACAATTGCAAAGATGTGGAAACAACCCAAGTGCCCATCAATACATGAATGAATTAGTAAAATATGGCATATGTAGACCATGGAGTTCTACTCAACCACAAAAAACAATGGTGATCTAGCACCTCCTGTATCATCCTGGATGGAGCTGGAGCCCATTCTACTAAGTGTAGTATCACAAGAAGGGAAAAACAAGCACTGCATGTACTCACCAGCAAATTGCTATTACTTGATCAACACTTACGTGCACGTTTAGTAGTAACATTCATCGGGTGTTCAGGCAGGTGGAAGGGGGAGTTTTCTAGAATAATACATGGAAATCATATATTATGTTTCTGTTTTTTTGGTCTGGTTTCTTTCACTTCGCATAATTTTCGAAATCCATCCACGCGCTGAATACATTAATTATTCATTCTTATTTTTTTCTTTGTCCAGTGTGGCTCTGCTGCCGATAGGCAGGTTGCCTTCAGCACTGTTATTTGTTTTAATAAACTTCATCTTTTTTCTGTATCTTCCCTCCTCCCCCTTTCGTTCCAGTACTCTAATTACGTATGTATTAAGCTGCTTGATACCGTCTCACAGTTTACTGATGTCCTTCCCTGCAATAAAAATGTATTTACTAAGTCTCAGTTTGGATACTTTCTATTGCTATGTCTTTGAGTTCACAAATCCTTTCTTCTGCAAAGTCTAATCTGTTACTAAACTCATGTAGCATATTTTTCATTTCAGATATTATAGTTACGTTATATATATATATATAGCTTTATATACAATATATACTGTTTCATATATATATTTCCTAAGAAAATTTATGTTTGTTTTATATCTTACATTTCTCTACTAAAGTCTTTGAACATATGAAATACAGTCATGATGACTATATTAATGCCCTTGTGAACTAATTCTAGGATCTGTATCAGTTCTGGTTTAATTTAGATCGATCAATTTCTCTCCTCATCATTGGTCATATGTTCCTGCTTCTTTGCATGTCTTGTAGTCCTTGATTGGATGTTAGACACTGTGTATTTTGCTATGTTTAATGTTCATTATTTTTTTAATCCAAAAAATATTCTTGGACTTGGTGTTGGAATGTAGTTAGTTATTTGGTAACAGTTTGATCTTTTAGGGTCTTGCTTTTAAGAATTGGTAGTTGGGTGCAGAAAAGCATTTCATTTGGAAAAAAAAAACTACTGCCTTCTACTGAGGCAAGTCCTTTCTGAGTATTCCTGTTAGTGACCCATTAATTATGAAGTTTTCCAGTCTGGCTGGTGGAAGTAAGCAGTATCGTTAGCCTTCTGTAAAAGCCTGGTTCTAGTCCTCTAATCTTTTCAGGTAAGTTTTACTGTGGTCTCTGGATTCCCTCTCTGTGTATCTTTGTGTCTCTCCAGTGCTCTGTCCTACAAACTGTAGCGTCTTTGGTTTCTCCAGACTCTCACATCTGTCTTTGCAACTCAGAGGGAATCTGCTAGGTTCTGCGTGGGATATTCTTCCCTCTGCCACAACCTGAAAACTCTCTTAAGGTAGTGAGCTAGGGAAATTATAGAGCTCACCTCGTTTTCCCCTGTCTCTTAGGAATCACTGCCTGTTGCTGCTGGTGTCTTGAAAACCACTGTTTCATATATTTTGTCTGGTCTTTTGTTTGTTTGCTGCAGGCTGGGAGGGGTAAATTTTATCCCCAATTCACTATCTTGATAGCAGCGGGAGCCCAGTGCTTTATTCTCACAACAGTTACTAAAAATCTGGACAGGGATGTGGTAATGAAGGCAGAAGCAACATTCTTTTTACTGTTTCACCCAATTCCGGGTATTCTCGGATAACACGTAGATGACAAGTAGCAGCCTTCCCTACCTTCAGCCTTTTCTCCGGTTTTCACCTAACAAACGTGGACGCAGACTAGTGTCAACCTGGAGAGAAATGAATAAAGAGGACTTCAAGGTATTCTCACCCTGCAGCAAACTGCATCTGGTCTGAAAAGCTTGGGGCCTCAGTCACACAACACAGAGAATTGGAAATTCATCTGAGAGGATGTCATAGACTTTCGCTGGCTAGCGCATGACACTGGGACTTAGTGCTTCATTGTTTCCTTGAGGATAATGAGCATTTACGGTTGCAGTAGCAATTAACAACCTTCCTGAAGTCAGTGAGGTACTATGAACCGAATGATAGCCCTAAAAGTTTTCTAGAGATGTCTGTTGGAAAACCGTAGTTACGAAAAGAAACTATGGAGCTGACAGAACTGGGAGCACTGGGAATCTACATAAAAACTCGTGCACCACCCTGCAGACACTCTTCCCCCACGATGAGCAACGATTTTTGAAAACTGGCTGTCGGTCAGGTTCACTACCTAAGTGCCTTCTCAGACTCGGGTGTGATCGTAAGCAGAACGTAAATTTCATAGAATTATTGCTCACGTCAGGGTCAGCAGGATCAAATGTAAAGAAAATGTTGAAGATAATGATCTATTTGAATTGGTACTGATTATTTTGCAAACACTAAAAATACACATTTTTCTCTATAAACATGTAATTGTCTGTAGGGACAAAGAAGATTTGCCTGGGAAGGCACTTAAATTAAAATGAAATAAACAGCAGAGTAATAGCTTTTGAAATTATAAGATACACCTGGAAAATAAAAAGGTAATATAAAACCTCAAGCTAACCTTTAATATTAAATAAATCGGTACAATTAAATTAGAGAGAGAGATGGCCACATATTTCAAATATGTGCTTCTTCCAAGATAAGGTCTCTAACTCTGGGGGCTTTTACTTTTGTCTTTAATCCAACTCTTAATGGATAATAAAAGGAAGAAAGTATAGGGCAACACAGAACGCCACGAAAGGTGTCCAAATTGGGAACTTTGTAAGAAATATCTCCAAAAAGCAAAGACCAAAAGTGTTGACTCATAAGACATGCTATAATATATGGTCAGTCATTTTATCACATCACTAAAAATTAAGCTGACCTCTTCACTTTGCTTAAGCAGGACAAACGCTTTAGCAGAACAGGTTCCATGAAACTCTCAAATCACTGCTCTCTCTCTCTAGCTCTCTCTTCTTCTCCCTGTCTCCCCTCCTCTCTCTCTCTCTGCAGGAGTATTAAATTGCTAGGGGGAAAAAAAAGCTCTTGAGCTCTTACTTGCTTTCTTGCTTGAGTGTTGACAGCCTGAACCTATTGCCCTGCCGAGAACGCCTCTGGCTAGAGAGAAGAAAGACTGCATTCATGATAAAAGCTCCTTAGGCTCAGTTTACTTTTCCAAGTTAGCTTTAAAGCACTTGAGATACAGAACTGCAGGGTCTTTGCTAATATATCAAACCTGACCTTTTTGAGGAGAAAAAAAAAAAAGTTAAGTTTAAAAACTGGTGCTAGACATCAGGGTTAGAGGATGGTAAAAAGAAAGACTATATATTATTTCTATTATCTAAATCTATTTAATCCTATAATCTGAGCCCAACACTGTAGGAATTTAAAGCCATTTATGAATCTAAAATAATATAAAAGGATAGTGTTACTATATATCTATTTACATTTTATGTTCACAGTGACATTGCTAAATTTCACTAAAAGTAAAACGGTACGTTAAAACTTCGCTACCCCATTTGAACAAAATCAAGTAAACTATTTTTTTAAATCACTGTGAAATGCATCAGGGCATTTACGTTATATTTTATTTAGGAAGTACAATTATATATTAATTTGTGTGATTTTATTTTGTCTAATATCTGTTTCCCTATCGTGTTTCCCACCACTTACTGCACTGTTTGTTCCTAACACCCAGTAGTCGCTCAGCAAATATTTGTTGACGGAATTGAATGTACCATTGACAACTACTGGAACCTTAAAAAATAATTGAATGCAAAAAAAAAGTCTTACACAGTAAACTGATGCTTCTGTCGTGCATTCTTCCCATCGCAAGATGAGTCAACAACGTAAACCAGATTGTTCTTCCTCCGCTCACTCTCCTCTAGGGTTCCACCCACTTGGAAAACAGACTCCTCGTCACGGTCCCCAAGCCCCGTGGATCTGGGCCAACCTGGGCTCTGCTCCCGACTGCGCTCTTGAGGGCACAGGCCTTTCAGCTCCTCTCACAGGCCCAGCGAGTTCCCTGCTGACCACTGGCTGTCCCCCAAGCCCGGAGGGCATCTTCGCACACCTGCCCCACTCTTGCCATTCCAGTCTCTGTTCAGGTCCCTGTCCCTGGAGTCGCTGTCTCAAGTCACCTCCCACCCCTTCCTGATCTCCCTTCTCAGTGGCATCCCACATTGGTCTCCATCACGGCACGTTTCACTACCTGATATTAACTAAGAAATTTATTTATTTCCCTTGACATTCCTCCCCCAGTGCTCCGCAGATCATAAGGTCCTTGATAAGGCCAGGGACCCTCTCCTTTTTACCACTGTATTTCTAGAACGTAGCACAGTGCTAGGCGCATTGTATGGCTTTGTTATGTACACATAGTCAGACAAACGAACCATGAATAACTGAATGAATACATGAATGGGAAGTACTCTATCAGCCAATATCCAAACATTGTACATATTTGGAAAGACAGCAGAAAATAAGCACTAAAAAAAAAGTTAACTTTGCCTGAAAAGCAAGGTTTCTATTATAGCCATTTTTCAATATTTAATGATGGGCTGTGCATTTAAAGAAATACCATTGGTCTCAGGATATAGTACAGTGAGTGGTCACACTTAAAAAATATAAAGAAATTCAACTATGTCACGTTAAAGAAAGGCCATGGGGTTCATTCTTTCATGCTAAGAATTTAGAAAAAAGTATCAGTAATAATAATAACAACAACAACAATACTCGCAAACATAACAACACACACATTTCAGGCAAGAAATCAAAGCTATTGGAAAGACCTCACCATCTTAGAGAATAATTTTATAGCATGGCACTTGTTTCTTGAGCTAGGGATAGGGGAAGTTTTGAGAATGTATTTCTGAAAATGAAAACATTATGAAAAACCAAGCTTAATGGGCAAGAGTTTTGCAGGGTCTCCACGTCTAAACTTAATAGGTACCACTTAGACTGCTGATGGCAGAATCATCAATTAAGTTTTATAGCAGAGCTGAGTAAGAAATCAATCAACAAAATATTAGTAATCCATCTGCTCATCACAACAAATTCTGGCAGACAGCATTATTGCTTTAATGATATGATACTGGGAGGGAAAAAATAAGGAAAATGGCTCAGCATGTCCCAAAGGCATGCAATATTGTTCCAAATCAATCTGAATTTATAGCTATCCTGAGTTCTCTATAATAACTTCATTCTACAAACATTAAATTTTGAATACCTTTTAAGAAACCAGAATCAATATACATTGAAAACAACCAGGTGCTCCATTTACATGTCATTCTGATATAGCCCAATGAAAGGTTTTCATCTACAATCCAAGTTCGAAAATTATACCTGTGGATATATTTTCAGATGCCACTAGGGGAGTATTTATAAGATACCTCACACTGAAGCAAGATACTAAAATAGGAAATGAGGCTCAACTGAAAAAACTGCACAGGCAAACGAGGCATAACTGGATTGTCTAGGACCACAAAATTGAGTTTCTTTTGAAGGGAAGTAAGAAAGCAGAACTACAAAGTTTACCATGAAAATCCTTGCAAATTCTTAAGAGATGGCTGGAGTTCAGAAATGAGAGCTAGAAGGCATATATTTGTGTCTGAAAACTTGGCACCAGACGGCGACAAACAGAAACGCACTTGGGAAGAGGATCCCAGCTATCTGCCACTCCAGACCCACCCCCACCCTTCTGCACCTTGCTGCCTCCTTCAGGAGGCTGAATCCATGGACTAAGCGTCCCTCTTGTTGGTTTTGGTCGCTGGGAGCTCCAGAAGAAAATGGAGGAAGGGCAGAGGTGTTTACTCCTAACACCTGAGGAAGCACACAAGCCCAAGCTGAGAAGGCAACAGTGTAGCAAAGTGCACCTTATTTAGTGCTGATTTTATACAATCATCTACCACCAAATAGAAGTTGCAGCTGGAACTCAAACAAAGCCTGGAGATTAGTGACCCCAGATAGAAGCTAGAAGAGCTGAGGCCACCACACTTACTGACTTTCATCAGTCTTCCTTGGATTTGAAATGAAAGTCTGGATGGAACACTTCCCAGTTTAAAATAAAAGGAAAGAGACAATGGGAATATAAAAAGAAATCCTAAGAACATATTATATGAAAAAAAAAAAAAAAAGACACCATGGCTGCTTGGAATAAAGATGCTGGCTTTATAATAGGAATGTTATTTACTTAGCCTTATAATACTTGAAGAGGATTTTATCAGCAAAGATAAAGTAATATGACTGCATTAGAAAAAGGTTTAATGATCTTTGAGAACCAAATAAATCTGATAGCCTTAAGAGTTCTGTGGGTTCAGGAATAAAATAAATTATATAGGATCACAAAAAGGGAAATGTTACGCTATCTAGACTCAAACCTGAAAGGCAAATGGAAATTTGGATATAAAAATTGGAAAAAATGGAAATCAAAGCAACTCATCCCCAGAAGAACACTGTGCAGAAATTATCACATTCCATAAGCTAGAAAAATGTCCGTTCTAGAAATTTCAGCACAGTAAAAAAGAATAAAATGCTACCATCAGCACTACTATTCTTCAATAACTTAAGACAAAAAAGGAGGGAAAGGAAATAATGTCAGTTTCCACCAGGAGGCAAAGCTGAAGCTGGAACGCAAACTCAGAGATTTTTTTTTCCTTTGTTGTATGTACTGAAGGTAAAAATTGCTGTTCAAGTGCACACTAGGATGTGTGCAGTGAAATAAAATCTTCTAGTTGAAGACTATGTGTGTTTATAAAACACTGTTTATAAATTTAATTCCTGCGTGCTAATTTCCCACACATTTGGATTTTCTATTTGTTAAAATAAAAAAAAATCTTTTGGAGAAAGTAAAGGAATATTTCAGACATGCGAGTGTCTCCCACTTGCCGTTTCTGCAGATGGCTCTTCCCTTTGCCTTGTGTCGGCACAGGGGGACCTCTCTCAGGTCAAAATCCTTTGCTTTGGAACAAAATTCTGATATATAGAGATACTGGAAACTTTCTGAACTAGAACTAAGTTTAAAGATTAGTTTGATATTTAGTTACCCATCTTGCTTTGTTCTCCAGTGCTACGGATAACTGACAGATGACTAAAATAACCATCCTTTCTTTTACAGCTAAAATCTTGATGGCTGTGTCTGCTCCATAGCGCATATTTAAAAAGCTGTACTTCAGAGGGCAGCTCTGGGCTAATGTTCTCTTTTTAAATTAAATGTATATTTTAAGTTTACAAAATTCTGGGTACTCTAACCATAAGAAGTATCCAAAAGCAGATACAGCTTTTCAAAATAGCAAC
Organism: Lepilemur ruficaudatus; assembly: GCA_963574885.1. Classification (NCBI taxonomy): domain Eukaryota; kingdom Metazoa; phylum Chordata; class Mammalia; order Primates; family Lepilemuridae; genus Lepilemur; species Lepilemur ruficaudatus. Next base: position 40,990 of record CAUYRT010069066.1, on the reverse strand, counting down.
TATCGAATTATTTTACTTCTACATATACAATTAGTTTTATTAACTAGCAAAATTATACTTTAAAGTAGAAATGCTTTAAAACGTCTTTTTGGAGAAATTGATAGATACACAGATAGATAGATGGACAGACATACTATATACTACACTACACTATACTATGTTATGTTATAATGATATACCAAATATTTACAAGCATTGTTATATACAGACTCTTTGACAACTCTCTCATGTGGGTACTTCCATTTACCATTTAATCATGCAGAGATGACAAGTAGTATAACCATAACTCCAGTGTTAGTCTGATGCCAAAGCACATATTTGTGGGGTTTTTTACTTTCAGAATTTTAAAATTTTGAAATAATTTCAGATTTATAGAAAAACTACAAAAATTGTACAAACAATTCTGATATATTCTTTACCCAGACTTCCCAAACATTGGTTGTATTTTACGTTTATTTCATCTCCCAATCTCTTTTTATGTGCACCTGTGCTATATATACTATAGTTACATGCATACATATGCGTATTATTTTTCTAAACCATTTGAGAGTAAGTTTCAGATAATGATGTCCCTTTACTGCTACATACTTCACTTTGTATTTCCTGAGAATAATAAAATTTTACACAAATTCTTTTACACAATACTGTTATCAAAATCAGCAAATATTGACAGAATACTGTTACCTAGTTTGGAAAATCTGATCCTTATTTGTAAATTGTACCAATTATATCAATAATTCCCATTATATACTAAACACTCAAAGTTTAGTTCGGCCCAGGATCACGCGTTGGATTTGGTTTTTATACAGTTTAGTCTCCCCGGACGTGGAACCATTCTTCAATCTGTCCTTTTCTTTCACAACCTTGACATTTTCTATTGAGTACAGGCCACTTCTTGTCTAGAATGTCCCTCAGTTTGGGTTTGTCTGATGTTTCTTCATATCAGGACACACATGCTGTAGATTTGTCCCAATATTTCAACTTTGATCATTTGGTCTAGCTGCTGTCTGCCAGGTTTCTTCACTATAAGGTTAGTAATTTTTCTATTATGATGAGTAAGTGTTTTCTGGAGAGAAAATACCCTACTGCTAATCTAACTTGCTGCTTACCAAGTTAGCCCCCACTGATAACCCCTGCCGCCATCAAATCATCAGCATGACGGCTGGCAAACTGTGGCTTTCTAAATGGATCATTCTTACTGAGAGGAAGAGACTCTAGCCATTTATTTATTTATGTATTTATTTGGTTATATCACTATGGATATATGGATTCCTATTTTTACCAGGTAACATGTATTAATTATAATATCATTATCTATTTTGATGCTCAATTCTTCCAGATCTAGCCAACGGGAGCCCTCTGAAGCTAGGTCCTGGAATGTGTGCGCATGTTTCCGCTGTTACATGTCTCCTTCTTTCCTTGCTGATGCAAGAAAATGTTCCGGGCACCTGTTTTACTTTCCCTTTCCCAACCCCAGGATCGACTGTTTCTCTGAGTAGCCTCAGTGTTTTTTTAGTGGAGGAAATGTTAAGAAACTAATACCTGAGTGCCAGGTGTCCTCATTCCTACCGGAATGTCATTGCTTCCAGATCTTCTCAGACAAAGCTAGGAAACGTCTCTGTTACACACAAGAACTTTTTATCTCTCACAACCTCAAGTTCACGGTAATAGCTAATTCCAGTCAATCAGCAAAGTGTTTATTCTAAACGGCTCCCTTTCAATACCTGTAGCTTCTTTCTGTGATGTGAGAAATCTGGCTTCAAGTATCTCAGTATCTGCTCAGTTGCTCAAATTGAGAATACACGGAAAGGGGTCACAGAACTGACAACCTAGTCAGTGCAGAAAGCAAAACTAATAACCAAATTCATTTCTGTAGTGATTTTGACTTTATTCTAGAGGTATATAGTAAAGAATTCTGTATCTGAATATTTGGAAATTCTCCCCTCACTATGCTGTATTTACTTGAAATACTGTTAACTTCATTAGTTTGCATTTATAATCTATTTTAGTTTTGTTTTATTGTGTCTTTGCTTATTTCTTTTTTAAAAAACATAAAATATTGGCACAGTTCCAAAGGTCAAAGCTGTACAAAAAGACACATCCAGAAAGGGGTCCCTCGCCTTACCCCAGCCCCGACCACGGCCTTGCCACCCCAGGTGTCTTCCTCTCAGTTCCAACTCACCCCCTACATGGAGTCAATCTCATTAATCTCTGGTTTATTCCTCCCATTTCTTCTATTAAAATACGCAGACACATGCATATTTTCAGTCTGGCTCCTGGTTACAAACCTATGCGTGATTTTCTGGACTGCCCCTGGGCTACTGCAAAGGCTCTGCCTGGCAGGCTCACGGGGGAGCTGCTCTCCCCTCACCAGACCTGGAGCACGGCCAGGACACCGCGGTCCCTGGGGGAGGTGTCAGGACGTCAAGCCCCCCTGATGGGTCGTGCTGTTTCACATGTTTGCATTCCTTCATTCCTACATCTCTTTATCTGAAGCCTTGGGTTGAGGTCCCCTTGAGGCCCCTCTGCTGAACGCTAACCCTACCCCTCACCCTGCGTACAGGGACAGGAGCGGAACCTCGAAGACACGTTCCTCACTCTGACTCAGTCCACTCTGAGCTCGCCCCACTGGGCCTCAGGGTCCATGAAACTGCTAGAACCTTCTGTCCAGGGCACCCTCAACAGTGAGACAACCCCGCGCCTGCATGTATCCACCTGACTCTCGACCAGTGCGCTGTTCCACGGAGGAAAATGGAACAGGGAGGTAGTCCATAGTTCCTCCTGACGCCACTCCTCATGTCAGTAAGTCATGAAACGCTTACCTCTTTCATTTCGGGCTTGTTGCTCTAATTGGTTACTCTGACACCTGGTGGTTTTGTGCTCTCTCCCCCAGCTCGGAAGAGCTCCTGACAATTTCCCCTTTTTTACCTGTTTCCTACACAACAGGTAACGCAATAAAGATCACCTCTTGCATTTTGGTTTTTTTCACTTAGCAGTGTGTTCTGTGCATTGCTCCGTATCGGTGTGCAGAGGGCTTTCTCCTTCCTTTCTCCCGGCCACGTAGTGCTCCGTTGAACGGCTGTGCTCTCCTAGGCTCAGGCAACTCCTAGGTTGTTCCCAATATTTTTCAACTAAAAACAATTGCCTCGTGTTTATGTATTTTCATATTGTTGGAAGATAACATGCTCACATTGTTGTAGAAAGCATACACTTTAAAACACCTTATTTTGAGTAAACTTGTGGCATGACTGCTAGAACGGGAACTTTTGCAATTAATCTTTTAAAAAAGCAAAAGCCAACTATTCAAATTGATGGTCAGGTGTTTCCTCCAGTGAAGTAGTGGAGATTTCTCTGACTATTAGTTCTGAAATTTTATGCTAACTAATTCCAAACTGTGTCAGTGGAGAAAAGGAACTCACATAACAAGTGCACCACTGAGCTTCATTCTTTTGGGGGGAAAAAAAAAAGCTTCTTTGAGATTATAGGATTGTTTTTTTCTCCCTCAATTGCAGTAACAAGTATATGGGCTAAGCATGATGATCAAAAGCTCAAGGAAAAAAGAGATATATATCAAAGGTAATTGCAAGGGGAAAAGCAGGACAGCAATCCCGGCTTTCAGTCAGAAGCGCAAAAACAACTCTATTCAGGGCTGTAATATTCTCCCCTCCAAGGTCCGGTTTCAGCCTTAGCCTAATTTTCAACAGAAATGGCATTTGTGCTGGAGACTGCCAGCTATGCTCTCATTTCGGAAGCCTGTTTTCAATGCATTCCTCCTCCCTTCCTTTCTCCCGTATCACCTTTAACTACTCAGCCTTCCACTCTCTGAAACGGAAGCAAATTGCAATGTATTCGATAACATTACAGCTAGAAGAATGGGGGAGTTATTCAGATATAAATAACATAATACAGGAAAGTCCTTGGGTGAGAAAATAGTAAGCAGAGAACTTCCAAATCTCAGGACTGAAAGTATGAATACTTATATGTTACAATCACTATATAAGACTGAGGTCAGAAATCAAATGTAAATGACATGTTCATGGAAGTGTCTACTTGCAGGGCAGGATATTCTTAGAGATGGAAATCAATTTGTTCTAAATTGACTGAAGTTCGTTTACATAAAACAACCTTTATACAATAGAGCGTACAGTGACAAGATAACTATTCATTCTGTGCCTCTAAAATGGAAAAGAACAGTTCAAAACTGCCAGGATGAAGGTCTCCATCTGGCATTTCAAATTTACTGATATTTTATGAAAGTCAGTTTTACGTTATAGGGCAATTTGCTGCCAAAGAAATAAAAGGTGGGCCTAATTCTTGCAAAAAGAAATAATAAAGTGAATCCATAGCAAAGGTGACAAATCTTTTGTCTTTCTAATTTCTTTTCTGTAAGCCACATGAATCACACGCATGAGTCACACACGAATCGAATTCAAATTAATAGCAGACTCAACAAAATACAGATAGATCAGAAAATCACTGAGCATTTCTTCCATAATTCTCTTTGCATACATAAAATGTGAGCTCACTTGGAGGCCCCAACACACGGTCTTGTGGGATACAATGCTCCCCATCTCTTCCTTCTTGTCTTGATGAGTACAAAGTACACACAGAACTTCTGAGTCCCCCTGCCTGGACGCTGGCCCACCTCCTTCATCTCCCATCACCAAGAAGAGGGAGGGCTAATCCCATGGCAACCTTTGGTTCTTTATTTGGGCCATGTTTCTTCTTAGCAGGGTCAACTAAAAGTGGGGTATTAGAAGGGCACACAAGTGACCCTGGAGCATGCTCCTCATGACTGCCCCAACCCTGATGGTCACTGAGCGGTAACAGCCCTGAGGTCACAACTGATATGTGGTTGAGAACCTGAAGGTTGTCATTGGCCTCAAGCCTAACTAGATCACGTGGTCCGACCTGGTTAGACAGCATGGAGCCCCAGGCACAGGCCTGCTAACAATAGAGTGGTCCTTCCCTTCTCCTTTCACAGAAATTCCTTCTGTGTGTGATTCCCCCAGGAACCTGCGCTAACAGGAGGGGCTGGGCAAGATGGCTACAAACCAAGTACAGTACGACCCCGCCCTCCCAAGCGCTCACACATTCCACTATCAAGCTCATGCGCTTCCACTTGGTAGGCCGTGTATATCTGACCCAAACTTACGCCTCCGTCCAAGCCTGCTCAAATGGCCCCATTACTAATAAACAGTTTGTCTTAACTATCCAAGATCATATCACATAGATCCATCTTCTGTGTTTTATACTTTTTGAAGCTCATTTCATTATCACATTCAGCTTTATGAGAATATTGAAATATCTTTTGTAAATAGCTGTTTTTAAAATTTCAATACGGAGATAAATTTTATGAAGTCAGCTCCACATAGTACTTTGGATTCATCAAAACGTGTGAAATTCAGCTGTAGGAACCACTGGTTATGTAACATTGGATGGTTGCTAATTTAGGCTTTCCTTCCATAGCTGTAGAATGACATTTACCACACAGGGATTCTGTTAGGATTAAATGTGATACTGTACACAGAGCACTTAGCATGATGCCGACAAGATCAAGTGCCCAATAAATTGTATCCATCACTGTCATGTCATAAAGATTGTGAAAAAATATCTAATTCAGACCAAATGTCAGAAAACCGCTACCTTTAACATAACACTGAACAATTAAATAATTAAAACTATAATTACATATTTCAAGAATGTTTGGGGAACCAAGGCTTGTTTTAACATTTGATGTGATAATTCTTTGCTACAAACACAGTTTTTCTCAGCAGAGGCAACAGCACTGGCTTTGGTATCTAGTTAATTCAGATATTTTCTCCATTACAGGAAAAGATTCCTTTGAGATAATCAAATCCATCATTTTCCAAAACTTTGCCTGTCACAGCAAGAGACTATATATATAAATACAGGCTTTTAAATTTTATAGTTAACCTTTTCAGTCACTTAGCTTTTGTATTTCTTTTTGCTTTCTAGAAGACGAGTTGTATTCATCTTAAAATCAACCAATACCAAGAGTGGAGAAAGAAACCCCAAGGGAGAGCACTGCTGTCTGTGCGTGCCCTGCTGAGGGGGCTGACTGTCTACGTTACAAGCACGCAGACCCCGTGGGAAGGATCTGGAACAGAGCTGAGAACACAGGCTACAATAACGTTCAGAGGCAGGCACAGCAGAGTCCTGAGCTTCCATGGCAAGTTGAAAACAAATGCACATGTGCTAATATTTTATTCCTTGGAAACGTGGTTAAAAGAAGAACAATTTAAACTAAGGATAAGGAAAGCTATTTCTGAATTACTTGAAGAGTCTGAATTATAAAATATTTTTTAAAACACATTTTTATTGTTCTCAATCCTTTTTGGTAATACAAATTAAGCTCCCTTAGTCTTGACAGGTGCACTGTAGGGCCTGCTTTAAAAAAGTAACATGAATGATTTACAGTCAGTATGGAAAATTCTAATACGTAAGCTAATCATTTCAAAATTTATAAGTTTGTTCAAGGTTTCATACTGTCTCTAACATTTCTTATATATTTAGGACACTTTTCCCCAAGAGCATACAGCTATCTTGAGTGTACCTCTCTACCATTAAATAAATCCTACAATAATGAGATCACTGTGTCATGACTTTATATTATCTGAAACTCTAAGTTAAATATAAGATCTAAAACACTACCCTTAGCAAAACACCTATCTTTATATTATTATTGTCCCATAATTTAGCCTGATACACTACCTGAATATCATATGCTTTCACTATTACATTGCTACATTTAAATATCCCAAATTCTTCTTATGTATAAAGCGTGCATACTTCCTGTAGCTACTCTGGTGATCACCCATACTTACATTGTTTACTGACTCATATAACATTTCAGAATGAGCTACCGGGATATTTTCTTTCTGTTATCAGAACCATAATCACTAGGGCTAAAATTCTATTACTAAATTTACATTTTTATAGAGAAAAAAATGAGCTACACAGAGACCAACGAGTTCATTCATCACTTAAGCTTTAAGTGTTAAGTCTTAGCCTAAATATCTTCCTTGTTCACCTCTGCATTGGGCCTCAGATGACAGTGCGTTCAATAAGTACATAATAAGTGCTATAGCTGCTATAGTGTCATTAGAATCTCCAGAACCATGTCAAACATGGGCTGAGGTGCTTAAAGAATACTTTGAGGGCTACCGAAGCGTTTCCAGCTCTGGCATGCCTCGGTGCATCCTCAAAGTGCTCAGAGATGGATTGAAAGGTGCAGTTCAAAACAAGTCTCTCAGTAGCACGCCACGCACAGATTGCTGACATGATATACTGCGATGACTTGCCTGCAATGCTACGGCTTATTGTGCTGACATGTAATTAATCTGCTGAGAGGTGACAGGACCCAGCTGAAGAGCACTTCTGAAGCTTTTAAGATCTGGCACGCGGATGGGAGCTCGGGGAGTCCCCGGTCCACACTTTGTTAGCAGAACAGACTACCCACAAGCCTTTAATCTGTGATTCCACATATGCTAAATAACTTTACTTATTAAAAGTCACAAAGTGGTTTTGCTTAGCCCTAGTCCAATGTGAGCAGCGCCTGTAAGTGCACCTGCATTTGCGGCCGGTGCTCCAGGTTGAGAGGAGGATGGCGGCGGCACGTTCTCCATGAGGAGAGCAACTGCGTTCTAGTCGCATGGCTCAGGTCTCCAGAGCTCGTTAGTCTTTGGTCCTGATCAGCCCCCTGCAAATCTGTGCCTGCATCACACTTCCGACTTGCAGTTAACATGGATGGATATAGGCACAGTGTGCACAGAACTGGAAGGCTGATTAACTGACTAATGAATTCAAAAGAAAAGGAACAGATAAAAGTAAAGAAAAAATACAACCGAATTCTTGAAAGAGCCAAATCCAACGTTTAAAAAATGAATGTTTTTCTAGATACTCTTTTGTAGGTGAAACTGACAACATTTTCATTCTAACATCACAAAGTTTTTGATGAAGTTGGAAGCAGCTGATAGTCTAAACACACATGTTCTGGTTGTGTTATAATTTCAAAGTAGTTGGTGAGGGACCAATATATGCCAGCAAACAAAGAAAGTCAAGCTTACCAAAATCTAATTTCTTAAGAAAAGCTTTTTAGAAAAGATCTTAAATTTTGAAATTAGGGAGTTTAGCATGTGGTAGAGTTAGGAAAATAGAACGATTTTTCTTACATATAGGACTAATAAAGACTCTCCCCATCTTCCTACATTTTAAATTTTGGAAATGCCATACTAAGAGGAATAGCTTTCTTAGAATTGTCTGTTAAAATGTATACTGTACACATTTGAATTGATAAGAAAGCAGATAATTAAATATCATATTAAATCCACACTTAAATAAGCGATTAAAACTCTGATGCCTTATAACAAGAGCTTTAGAATAATCGGCCAGTGCAAATCCAAGGTCATCCAGTCCCCATTTACAATAGATGCCTCGTGAGGACCAGAATCCTTTCCTCTCGCATCCTTTGATACCCCGACATTACCATGAACATTCTTTAGACTCAGGAACTCTTGAAACCATGGATTTATCAGTTCTAAACTCTAGTGGCCTTGGTGCAGTCCGTAACAAAGATCTAACTTTTATACCTAAGAATGATGTTTTTTTTCATTATACATTTATTATTTTAAATTATTATGGATACATAATAGTTGTATATATTAGAATGAATTTTGAATTCTTCAAAGATCTGAAGTATTTGCAATAAAGAAAAAGTAATCTTATAAATTCGTGACTAAACTGTGAGTACCTCAAAGATAACTCCAATATTTAATTCCTTTTTTATCCTCAGCATATGTACCAAATGAAAGTCTTTTTTTAAACTGTTAAATATATTTATTATTTTATTTTTATTATATATGTGTATATTATGTCTATGTTTCTGTATTATGTCCATGTACAGATTATATGATTATTTTTGTGTATTAGTTATAAATAATTTCAGAAGATTATTCTCATTTTATCATCATACTTGCAAAAGTATTTTTTCTCTTCCTTCTCATGTAGCATAGGGAGTGAGCCTCATCTTATAAGTGTCTCATCTCCCCCTAATACTCTCTCCAACCCATTCTGTCTTTTTAGTGACTTCTTTCCTTTCATTGTCAACTTTTTAAGGAAAACTCGTCAGTGAATCCTATGACCGCCCTGTAGCCAACACACCTGTACTACGTTTAATGTGCCTTTAAATACAGGATCAACTGTCAGGCTTGGGGCAGTGGGTCGAGGGGAAAACATGAAGCTACAAAGCACTACGGCGTTCAGAAAAATCCAACAATCCATTCTTAGCAGAGCAGACCTGGGCTCACAGATCCAAATAACATTACTTATTAACATAGCCAGATGCAGTTCAATAGGCTGAGAAGCCAGAAATCTGAGCTCCTTCATTTCTTAGTTCTCCCAGTGAACTGCTTTGAAATATACCGAGACCAGTTTAACTTTGTGAGCTGTCACTTCCTCAGCTCTGCAAAAGAAGAGAACTTTGCAACGTGTGCTCCAGTATCCATACACACATGGGACAAATAGGAAGCAATTTGGCTCCCCTTAAAATGTGGAATTACACATGTGGTGTCTTCGGGGAACACTGCAATTATGTACTCATCATCTCTATTTGTAAACTGAGGCAGATGAGGCCACTCCGGCTCTGCATAAACTCTCCTGGAGAGAACCGGAATTTGAGTACTTCAATCCCTTGAATTTCCATTGGCTTCATGAAAACATATGTCCTGCAGTCTTGTGGACAGATCACCTATAAACCTCTTCATGCTTTAAGACACATAAACTTTCATCTACCTTAACCTTCCTAAAAGGGACATTTTTGCTGTAAATATTCTAAAGCTGTTTCACTCAAAATGTTCTGAAGCTATATTACTTAGAAAAATACTTTCATTAAGCAAATTGAAGCCTCGCAAAAAACATCTTAATGTGTACTTGTCTGCTTTGCTTTGTTTTGTTTTTTGCAAATGATATTTAATCAAGATAAGTTAAATAGTAATGGTTTAAAAAAATGCCTCTGTTGTATGTTCTCCAACAGTGTACATTCAAGAAACCTTGGACAATTTCAGATTGCATGGAGAGCAAATGAGATTAAGGTACCAGAATCATACTGCTAACAGCTTGCTTTACATAGAATAATTACAGAGCTAAGTTGATATTTATTGAGTCTGTTGTATGTGTAATGGACTGTACTTCACGCATTTTCCTATCTAATCATGATAAAAAATCTATAAACTAAATACCATTCGAATTCCTAGTTTATAGACGATGAAACTAAAACAGAGATAAATGAGTCTGCCCGTGACCCAGTGCCTGCTGCATTCTAGACCCGGGGTTCACATCAGGGCTTGGAACTCCAGAGTCCTCACTCACAGCCTCCGGACGGACCCTGCGCTCCCCAGCCCGACTCAATCAGCTGTGTTTCAGGACTCCAAGCATTCTTCTTTCTACACCAATAAATTGACTGTATTTTTAGTCTCGATACTTCATGTGATCTCATTTTATGATTCCTTTGTTTTTGGATATTCTAATCTTTAACTATTGTATTAATTTTGACATGCGTCAATGTTATAATGACAAAACACCCTGAAACGATGCTTTGCAGCAGCCCCGAAACTAACCATTTTTAAGGTCCCTCTGGTCATCTATCCTACTAGAAAATTGCTCTCATTTTCATTTATTTTCAGCTATTCCTGCTAGCATGACAAACCTATATATATTCTTGTGTGGAAAACAGTCCTCAGGCATAAGTGGAGTAAATAAGGAATACCTTCACCTTGTTGGAAAACTAAAGAAAGGTGAGCGATTTCTTCACGAGTAAGCTCATGTCCCTTCCTCTGTTAAGCCTTCCTGACCACCCCGGGTAAAGCGAACCACACCCAGCTTTGTGTTTCCAAGATATTCTATGCAACATTGTATGTTACTATACCCTGTAATATTTTTATAAATCTTTCTCATAGGACAGTAACGACTTGAGAGGCGGAAGTGTGGCACGTTTGTTTCTCTGTCCCCAGACCTTAGCACAGTTGCTGGGGGAGACCAGGTGCTAAATATATGCTTGTGGAAGAAAAGGAGAAAGCAACGGAGAGGGGTGGGGGGAGGGAGGGAGTAAGAAAGGAAAAAAGGAAGGTGGGGAAGGAGAGATTAATTACGTTAACTTGGTGTGTGATTTATATTTTTATATAATTTCCCATATTGCTATGGTAAAAAAAAATCACGGAAGAAATGTACTCTGTACCTCTGACCCAGATTCCAAAGAACAGAAAGAGAAACGGTCAGAAGCACTAAAAACTATCACGTCATTAGGCTTCCCAGGAGAATCCTGTAAGGCTACGACTGTGCTCTCTCAGACGGGCCAGGTGTTATAAAAACTTGGTTGCCTACTGATGTGTTTTATCTAAAACATGGTTTTAAAGTGTCTTTTTAAACTGGATAGGTAGAAGCTAGAAAAACTGCCATTTAAAAATTGCCGTCAGTTTTCTATCTCCCATAATGTAGAGGCTTAAATTCCCCTTTGGAACAAGTACTTCGGTGTTTTGAGTCAACCATCTGAATGGGAATTTTAGTTAAAACAAAATGAAAGCAAAGCTCCCGCTCTGAGGTGGAGAGGTCTGGGCAGTGCGAGGGAGAGACGCCGAGGGTGCATCCTTGCAGGTCAGACATCTTTTGAAGAAGGGAGCCCCGGGCCCTGGATGCTGTGTGCTCCTGTGGAGGTGTGCATGGAAACTTCCGGGGATGGAGAGCTTCCTCTAGGAAACAAGCAGTAGATAAGAAATGGAAGAAGCTGCTCCCTTTCAGAGACTCCGGGGAGCTCTGTGCACAAGGATTCCTGCTTCAGGGCGCCGGCTACAAAATGCAGCAGGGAGGGAGACTTCCCCAACGCCACAGAGAGCCCAGCGCCTCCCGGCACCTCGTGGCATCTGCTTGGGAGGATTAGGAACTGGTAGCCTGGAAGTGGACACTGGTGTTTTCCCATGCGGAGCCGCTAGCAAAGCCAAGAGGGTGGCTCTGTTCCTGGCTCGAGGGTAGCAGTGGACAGGGGAGTGGTCAGGAAGGGAACATGGCACAGGTGATACGGAGACTGAAAAAAAGAGAGTGGTTTGAAAGCACATTAGATTAGCTCTTTGGAGAATCCTATAAATCATTGCTATGGTGATATTTAGAATGGCACGATAGAATGTACTGGAAATTTAGCTGGAACAGACTTCAGCCTTTGTAATCTTGGCACCAACCAGGAAAGTGACTGGAACCCAAAGAAAATCAGAAGCTGCGGCACGCGGGCTGCTTGTCCTGCCCTGACGGGTAGCTGTCCCTTCTGCCTGTGCTTCCGCATCACCTAGGGAGCTGTCCCCAAACAACGCCCCGCAGCCGCCCCCTGAGGGACGTGCAGAAATTAAGCCTTTGGGTCTGACATTCCTATTTTTTTAAAAGCTGTCCAGGTAATTCTGTCTTACATGCACTTTTGTGAAAAACTGGGTTAAAGCTTGCAGAAATTAAACGGGAATAAGTAACATCAAACATTTCCTACGAATGACTTTTCTTTGAGGTTGTATTGTGTGTTTGTCTCACTGGTAAGGTAAGTTCCTGAAGTTAAGAGACATGGCTCTAACCTCCTTGTATTTCCCGCAGGAGGTAACATGGTACTTACTTGTGAAGACCCGTGGTGCGGAAAGCGCCCGGTCCGTGCAGACCGCGCCTCGCCCGGTGCTGCTGTGTGAGCCTGTGCGCTGTGCTCCCACGGACCACGTCAGCGGTTTCCACTCTGCGGGCGTCACTCGTGAGCACTGGCTCCTTCGCTGTTGTGCTTGTGCTGCATCCTTTATTCTCAACCCTGACTTTGCCCAGTTTGTTCCCTCTAAACGCCATATTATTTTTGTACTTTCTTAATTTTCCTGTGTTAGTTGAATATCATGTATCGTTTTTGTTGGAAGATGTTAACAACCCCTTACTAGTATTTACCAAAATATAAAAACACATTAATGGTGTCTTCTCAGCAATTTATAAAAATATTGAATGACAGTCCCATCACTGTGACTGAGGGACCAGATTAAGGTTCAGGCTGGGCTTGATGCTGTAATCACTGTCACTTTCTGACCCTTATGTGCAAGTGAATTTTGAATGTTTAGTGAGAAAAAGGTGGGAAATCCAATAGAAATTAAATTTGGAAAGACAAAAGCAGTGTGACCTTTTGCCACATTCTAGCAAGGCTGGACCTCCTCAGCCACCCAGGACCGAAAGCCAAGACCGCCCCAACCCCAGGATTCACTCAGCCCTTTTCTGGGCTGAGCACATCCTCTTTCCATATATGTTGCCTAACTCATGGCAGACCAAGTCCTGTGCCGGTCCACGCTTGTTGGCCTGAACAATGCTGCAGCCACCCGAAACATCCGCCCCCTTCCTGTTGCATGCGTTTCCCTGCACCCTCGGGACTCTCCCAGACGGCTGTCTGAACCTTTAATACTTCCCTATCACCAACAGTGCCTCTTTCTCCCCACCCTTGACAAGTGATGTCTTCTCCTGCATTAATAAAGCTCCCTGCTATCTGCACATCTCCACCGAGGAAATCACTGCTGGGAATTTGATGTGCTCTGCACATAAAACAGTCCCAGTTACTGGAAGTATCCAAGAAACTGCCTCATGCTCTTATCTGGCAGGTCTTCCAACTGCCACTGCAGCATGTCACACTGATTTGCATTTTGCACCTCTGCTTGAAACCCCTTCCTTTCCTGGAGTCAAGCCTTCTTTTTGCCCTTACACGGTGACAAGCCTTCCTCCACCCTTCATGGTCCAACGCCTGTTCTGCATTTGCCAAAACCCTTCCCTGCACACTCCCAGCTCACACTGATGTCCTTTTGCTGTGACACACTCTGGTCAGCACCCCTCAGCTCAGCCTCTCGCTGTGTGCCGGCCTCTGGGCAGTTGTTACACGCCCAGGACGGGAGGCCATCTGAGCTCTTTGGCACAGAGAGAGGGTGTCTGTGTACCTCTGTGTCACTGCAGGTCACGCAGGCCTGCTAAAGGTTACCCGGCTCTCTCTGTACGTTCCAAGGCATTTTTCCTTTTTGTTACACCCAGCCACTCAGCCTATCTCCTCCTGAGCACGCCTTCAGATTTCTGTCTCGGCATTTCAGTTCACTCCGCTGTAGCCTCATGCTCTTCCTACACAGACTTCATTCAAAATTGTGCTGACATTAAACGCCTAGTTAGCTCTCTTCTTCCTCCACTTACTAACAGCGAAACAACCTGTGCTAACTCCTATAGTCAAACTATCTGTATGATTTACAAGCATGATTTACAAATGTTCTTGCATCCTAGTCTAAGAGGAAGTTTAGTGTGACTTTTCTTGCTGTCTCAGAATTTGGGCAGAGGCTCCCGGTCTGAGAACCATTGTTTTCAGCCACTTACACAGGATGAAATGAGAGACCTGAGACCCCTGGCTCATAACTTTGAGCCAAAGGCACAGGGTGGTTTACGAGAACCACACGGAAAGTTATATGTCCTGGAATTTGTGGATAGGCAGGTGGATATGCATCATCCTGGAAAATTTAAAAAAAAAATCTAAAGGCAAAAAGAAAGATTCCTGCTGGGAGAGCACCTAAGGCTACCAGGAGAAGATTGCAAATACGCAGCCCACAAACACTGCTCTGACCCTTACCTCTCTCCATGCCAAGGGAGTAATTGGAAGAGGAAGGATGTGAGAAGGAGGAAAAGAAATTGTAAAGAAAGCAAACTGAGACTGAGTTGCAAAAGAGGAAGTTAAAATTAGATAATAAGATTAGATAAATTAGATGATGCTTTTATATTAGGCAACTCCAGACATTCTGATACCTGAGAATGAACACGGCTGGGGAATCCACCCTCGATTTCCTCCAATGCCTGAGAAGAACAATTCTAGAGTGAACTGGGGGTAGTGAGAAAGAATTCAGTTTCTTTGCTTTGCACCCTTCTGAGTGTATCTATTTTAACAAAACGATGACAATAGTCACAAGAATATGTGTTACCTTATCACCCCAATTAGATTCTATGTTCAAGATAATTCCCCAGGGCGTCTAGCTGCTGCTGTGGGCACGGTGGGTACTCGTAGTCAACCAATATTGGTGGAACAATTCTCACATGAGCCTCCTCCCCCACGCCCCTCTCAACTTCAAATTCTTTCTCATCTCTCAGAGGGAGGAGCGGCAGCATTTAGAGTCCAAGCTTATTTACACATATGTTGATGCAGGAAACGAGATGATATTAAAAAGCCTGCCCCGAAGAGCCACCTTTCTTATGGATTGTTGCATGTCCTAAGGAAAAACGAAGTCAGGCAATAGGAAAAAAATAATGTCAGGACAAGTAAGAACCCACTTAGCCGAAAGCTTGTCCGCCAGCTACATGTGAAATGATGTAGTTACTTCAGCTGCTGTTCCAAATTCAAAATTGTTTATATTTTCTTGTTTCCTTTCTACTCATAAATGTAGCAGTGTCATAAATATTAATCTGGTTATGACAGCTTGCCACTAATGCTGAAAGCTTTTCCAATAGCTGTAGATGAGCATAAACATCTCAGAGTTTCTTAGGAGTTAAATGTTCATATTTTCAAAGTAGATTCGCCTCCCCTCACAAGATTCATCAATCTTCTATAACATATTCAATTTTAATTTCTGCTGCTGTATCATATCATTCTTTTGAGAATTTTATTTTTAATAAAAATAATATTTTAAAGCCACTGAGAAAAAATAAGGCAAATATGATCATAAGACTACCCAGTCATGCACACACACACACAAACCTACTTTGTCCTACAGAAAAGAGATTCTAGGGTAGACAGGAGGGAAGAAGAGAACATTTTTAAAACAGGAGAAAACAGAAAACACATCCAGATGTTGAGGCGAACGTCTCACCCTAGTATAAATTCTGGGGCCACTTTGGACCCCAAGCCACTTTGTCTCCAAACAGCTCTAGAAAGAACAAAATTAACATTTACTAGCTACAGTGTGCTAGATGTCTTACATACATACCCTCATTAGGTCCCTTCAACAATACTGCATGACTGTGCTGTTACATAGACAAAAAAAACCAACGCTGCAACAGGTTAAAGTAAAACGCCAAGGCCATAGAGTTTAGCACATGGTTACTGCCCTTTGTTCTTTTCAGATGAGGCACGGCTACAAGATGTAGAAAGTCCCAGAAAGCCCCATGAGTCAATGACCCTTGGGATGACATGAGAAAAAAATGAGAAACCATTCTTAGAGTGGAATCCTCCGAACTCTTTCCTGAAACCAATCCAATGCTCCTACACGGAATCCAACAGGAGGTAAATATGACAAGACAGAGAAAGTCGCACATTTGAAGACCTCTCCGTGAAACCTCATCACATTGCTGATTTTGACAACAATACGCAAGAAGCTTGATTCAATTTCTCTGAGCTTCTGGCTTTTCCCTAATCTGAATCTCTTATTTATTCTTGTTGTAAAGAAATCCCTGCTCAATCTTTCTGCCTCTTCCATTCAAGGCACTGTTCCCGTATTACCTGTCCGGTATGTTATGAAGTACCTCCCCTCCACCACTTTTCACAACACTCAACAACCACTGACTATGGGTCATATTTGAATACATCAGGGTCTAGGACAGTGTGTCTGCATCACAGAAACCTGATCTGCTTTTATCTTTCTGAAACATCTCTATTTATACAAGACATTTTTATTAAAACCTTCAGTCTTAAACACTTGTTGGCATAGAAGAACAGGAAGGGGATATTTTTACTTCTTACGTTTATTTGCTAAGTGTATTAAATCCTAAAATGTGCTATGTATATGCTATCAAGGAATACACACCATTGGTTAGCTACCGTAATTTAAGACCTGCAACTCACAATGCATACTTTATTTTATATTCGTGTGCCTTAGTTATATTATAAATAACTGGTATGTTTCTTTTTTCTTTAGGAAAAAGTACATATCCTTGATATTTAAAGTTGAATGGAATTTTGAAGACCATCTAGCCCCAAAACATCACCTTATAGGGGAAAAGTTTAATTTGCTTGGTCAATAACTCTTTACAGAGGTGAAACGGGAAGCCAGGTTTCTGAGTTCTGATCATTCCCATAGGTTCTCTGATAGTTAAAGAATGATGTTTTTAATTCATTGGCTTTTGTCTTAGAAATCCTTTCCTGTTAATAATTTATCATAAAACTAGTTTGCAGAAATTTGAGAAATTATATCAGTTATCATCAACTGAAATTATGCTGTTCATTCACTTAATTGTAGATTCTATGTTTTCCTATCTTTTTTATCTTCTTTATCTCCAGAATTTAGAATTATGCCTAGACAATAAGTATTTGTCAAATACATAAATCAATATGCTAAATATAATACCTCTCTGTGAACTCTGATCTAGTCCAACAAAATATTATATATGCCACATGGAAACTGCCCTTTGGTGTAACTGGCCCTAACTAAGTTAACTGATACAAGAGAATATAAAAAAATGTTTGAGAATACAGTATCATCCTGAAAAATAAAGGAGAACAGCAAGTATAATGTCTTTTTAAAAGCTGTACACAATATCAACCTCTCTCTGAGTGATATCAGATTGTATAATAATAAAAATAACAGCCAAAATTTAGGGAGTGCCCGCTACGTGTCAGGCACTGTGTTAATTGTTTTGAATGTTTATCACCTAATAGGATGCTCAAAGCTACCGATACGACAGAAACTAATGTCATTCCCTACGTTAAAAGTAAGGAAACTGTTAATTTTCCTTAAAATAACATTATAAATCAAACAGAAATAATTTTTAAAATAATTATTTTAAAACTGATTTTACTAATTAGTTTATTATTTTAAAACTAACTAATTTAACACATTTCATTCCAACTGAAACCTATTGCATATTTGTAATTCAGAGAAGAGTAGTCTTCCCAGTTAACTTTACCCAAGACTCTACCTTTTTGGGTAAGGAAAAAATACTGAACACTGTTCCAGTATTGAATGTTGTTAACCTCTTATCACACAATTGTGATTTAACAGCTTGGAAATGATGATCAAGCAAGAATACTAGCCAACAGCTTGCACTATGTACATAACAAAATGCTATAGAACTTTTGGGGTGCTAGTTTTTCTGGACATAGCTCAGAGACTAAAAAACGAGATATATCTTGCCATTATATAGTCTATGTTTAAATTATATTCTCTCTTGTCTGTATTTCTCTAGAGTGATGTACTTAACTCATACATTAAAAATAAGTCCATCTAATGTATTTTCAAGCTTTATAAAAAATTCTAGGTCATGTGGAAAAATTGATCTGTGCAGCAATTTGTAGAATTTATTGTATCAGGTATTAAATATGTTACAATGTATTATATGTTAGAGTGATCAAAACAATGCAGCTTGTAAAGCAGAATAAGTAGATGACTGTAAAAAAATAGACTGTACATAAGATCTCCAAATTAATATAACATAAAGATGAGATTTATTTAAAGTCAATGGGGAAATATATGTTATTTAATAAATGATGCAAAAGAAAGTAATTTGTAGATTTTTGGTGAGAAATGAGTAAAATGGGATTCATATAAAATTGTCCACACTAAAATAAAAAAATTTATATGCATCAAATATTTTAATGTTTTAAAAAGTGAAACTATAAACTAACTAGAAAATATTTTCAGTAAATATCTGTAACAATTTGAGTGTAGAGAAGATCCTCTTAAAAATGGTAGCAAAGGCATAAATCTATAAAGAAAACAATACATTTAACTACATCAAGATTTGCACCTTAAATAGATTTAAAACATCATAAAAAGACTTGCAAATTAAATTAATTACTGGTAAAAAATATCCACAGCATATGACACACAAATGGTGCCATATAAGAATATATGAAATGCTCATAAGAAGCAAACTATGAGAAATAATTTCTTACAATTTCTATTAGAAAAGTTTATCTGCAATGTGCAATTCTAAGAGAAGAAAGTAACCATAATAACAAGCAATGAGTAATGAAAATGCACTCAAGCTTCTTAGCTATTGGAAGAAAGGCAGTGTGACATGAGCTACCTTATTTCTCCTAAATAACTGGCAAAATGAAAGAGAATGAAAGCACGTCATGGCAAAGGATGCAAAGAAACCACCTTCTCACACAGTTTTGGGGAGAGCGGGAATTGGTGTAAAGGTCCCAGAAGAATTTTGGAGCCAAGCACCCCAACTCTGCTTTTATAGTCTAAAAATGTGACTAGACTAGTGATAGAGAGATTTACATAAGGAAGATCACTAAAGTGCTGCTTTTATAGTGAAATACAGAGAGAGCATCCTAAATACTCTTCCTTAGAAGACTGCTTAACCAGAACAGAATAGGGTCAGTCACCGAAGATGATCATGTAGACCCTTATCTCTTGATCTGGATAATGAGCACAATGCATGAAGTAAAAGATGCAAATTTTAAAATAACATGTGAGACACAAAAAGGAGAGAGCAAGAGAGTGTGTGTGTCCATGTGCAAACACACAGATGCTCTGAGAACACACTGGAAGAATACATATCCAGTGTTAACAGTGATTATCAATATTTTCAGGTGGTTCCATTCAAGATGAGTTTTATCCTCTTCTTCATGTGAAAAGTATGTTGGCTAATTTTCCTCAGCCAACATTATGTTTTTATAATCAGAAAATGCAACAATTTATTATGAAAATAATTAATACCATGAAAATGAGGTATAATAACTTTAAATTGCACTTCTAGCATGGCATTTAAAAATTCGTGGTATTATGGCAATAATCATGCTGGCACATGGTTCTCCAAAAATAAATGAAAACCAACAATAATGCTTTTCTTAAGTCATTCTAACTGTTACTTTTTTCCTCCAGATCAGCTGGTATAGAATTTAATCTATGTCATAATCATCTATTATATAAAATGCAAATTGAGTACATTTTTATTTAAGGAAACTACAGATGTTACAGTTTGGCACAGAGTTATCGTCAGAGCAATTGGATCAATCTGAATACATGTAATTTGTAGAAATGGCAATCTACTACACGGGAATTATGGTAAATTGACTACAGTCCTTGAGGAAGAGGCGGGAGAAAGCTATCCTGTAAAATCAAACCTTGTAAAAGTCAACGCATTATAACAACAACTATGGTGATAATAACTACAATGTATTGATCCTTTACAATGACAGGCTCTAAAGTAAGCACTTTACACCCTTTATCAGACTTAATCCCTACCACAGTCTTGTATAAAAGGTATTGATATCTCCATCTCACAGATGAGCAAGCTCACATGAGTGCAAAAGTTTTGTCTAAGGCCGCCAGCCTGTAAGGATCAGAGTAAGAATTCAAATCAAGTTTCTCTGACTCTACCACCCAAGCTCTTGTCTATTAGGCTACTTACTAAGCTCGGTCTTCTGTAATGTGACTACTATAAAATAATCCTTCAAATAAAATAATTTGCAAATAATGCTGCTGATGGTGACTTGAGAAGTATGTACTTAGAAACCTAAGAGACCAGGGTATATACCCTTACGTAGACATAACAGGATTACATCTGACAGGTACATAACTGCATTTTACTTCCTCGGGCCTGACCAAATGGTGCACTTGGTAACTAAAAAGAGGGGGAGTAGACTTGAAAGTGCTCGTTACTGTTTATATGATATTATCCAAGGTAAAGATATACTTTAAATATACAAATAATTCTAGCCCAGCCTGAATGAACTCTCACATCCATATAATTCTACTCTGATGCCTTGATCATCAAATCGATGTCTGATTTCTAACTTGAATGACCAGCATAAAACAATGACACAAATACACACACAAACCTGCACACACCCAGACAGACGGACGCACACATCATAGTATGTATAGTCTTTTGTATAATTATATGATCATACAGAGACTATGGAAGGCGTTCCAGTTACCCATTGCTATGCAACAAACCACTGCAAATGTTAGTGGTTTAAATTTTTTTAAATTAATTTTTCCTGACAAATTTAAGCAGGGCTAAATTTAAGCAGAGTTTGGTGGGGACTACTTATCTTTGCACCACTTGGCAACAGCTGGGGAGGCTCAAAAGCTGGGAGCTAGAATTGTCTGAAAGCTCACTTGCCCACCCAAATGGCAGTTGTTGATGGTAAGACTAAAACTGGTGGGTGCTGGCGCACCTGGGCTCCTTAGTCCTCTCCATTTCCATCCACGTGGCCTCCTCAGGTGTCTCCCCAGCATGGAAGCTTCAGGGAATATGGGTGCTTTACATGGTGGTTGAGAGCTGTTAGCACACGTGTCCCAGAAGAAATTAGATGCTAAATGCCTTTTATGATCTAGCTTCAAAAGTAACACAGCGTCACTTCCATTGTTTTCCATTCTTCAGAAACAAGTCACTAAATGTGACCCAGGTCTAAGGGGAGGTGAATCAGAACCCTCTTTTGATAAGAGAAGTATTAAAAGACACGTTAAAAAACGACCATACAAGGATGAATAGCTTGTTAATTGTGATTCAGGCTAAGTTAGTAGGGAGCTGACCCAGAGGAGGAGGAGGATTGAGGAAGATAAGTGAAAGAATGAGAAAAGGGAAGGGAGCGGAGGGCTGGACGAAAAGGAACGCATCTGAGAAGGCAGATACGAACACCATGAACTCAGAGATGCCCCCGGAGTATAAAATAACAAATTAATATCATGGGTCATAAACAAAGTCTTTTGTGTTTTGGTTAACTCATGAGTTAGTCTCCTCAAGACTTGAGTTGCAAAACTTTACTACCTGAACCTGTGAACATTTTTGGTCAAACTGATGGCGGCTCTTACCAGCTGGTGACCTTTTTCCGTGACATGTCTTTAGCCACAAAGCAACATTTGATTGACGGAGTAATCACCTTCCATCTATCCAGCTAATCTTAACACTCCATCTGTCCCCACTCCCTACCCATCCCCCACCTCTCTTTCTAAACAGAGATTGGCTCTCATCATTCCTAAGGTTGTTATTGTTGTTTAGTTTCTTTGCTTTCTGAGGGACATCTGCAATATTTGTGAGAGAATCCTTAGGAGGTACTCCAGTTGTGATAGTTAGAAAATGTGGCAAATTCAGACTAAATCATAGTTCTCGATATGATGCCATCCCACGATTTCTAAAGAACCATGCTTTAAAAAGTATATAATAACCGTCATTAGTGGATTATAAAACCCAATTTGTAGTAATTGTGACTTTGTAGTATCCTAATCAAACTTCAGGTCTGGATAATCTTTCTATTATTTGCTCTCTTGGAATTTGTTACTCATGGAGTTCAATCAGTCCCATAAGAGTGGCGGAGGTACCCTATCCTACATACGCTAATTCTAAGTTCTGTTGACTCTACAGGTTCCCTCAGAGTAAACACAAGCCATTGCTAAGAAGCTCAGCTCCAATGCAGTGCACTTTTGTATTCCTAGTTTTGTGGCTTTTTTCTTACAGAGCCATATCCCATAATCATTCATCTGTAATGAATCCCACAATGCTTTCTTCCCCATTTACATTTGCTTTTATTAAATGAAATAAACATTTCATCACTGAAGTACATGACTGAAGCACAGCCCTTCTTAGCACTGAGTGCATTTAAAATATTTTCATTATTCTATCAAGAAAATGCCCAAATCTAAATGCATGCAGTAACTAATACTACTCACTATTAAATACTAAATCAGAACTGATTCTCTAAAAGGTCTTACATATTGGACATTGTGCTAAGTGATATGAGTTTTGATTGCTTAACATAAAGTCACTTACTGGCATTTCTAATTTTGTGAACATCAGCATAAGTTTTAATGAAATGGTAGAAGCGCACAGAGAAGTGGTTCTTTGATTGCTAATATAGTTCATTTTTATAATGCAGGTAAGAAATTATAATAATAAATTAGATAAACGTAGGGTAAAATGACAATACTGAGATCCAAGAAAATATAGACATTTCTGAATCAGATGGAAAAATCCTCAGGTATACACGGTTATGTGATCCCAACAGAACATCTTTCATTATTGAAAACTAAGGAAGCTTTACTGAGTCCTGAGTCCCCAGAAATGCTCAGTGAAATTTCAAAAATGATGCACAATCTTTGCTTCACAAATGGGCAACTGGAAACTTACAGAGGTTAATGAACATGCATGTAGAAAGGGCAGGAATTACAGACATATTTCCTAACGCTGAATACGGCTCCTCAGAACATCTGCCACATAGCTGTGGTCAACTCAATTGTTCTTTAGAAGGATGGATTCCCAGGTAGTCTCAAACTTTACTTCCCATAATGACTTATTTCCTCCCCACTCTAATATTTTGAAAAGGTGATGGCAGCAGAAAAGGCCCCCAGTTTTCCAGTAAGGTTGACAAAAAGGAAGTGGCGGGAAGGAAAGGCAGAGTAGTCCTTCTTACTGGATCACCCACTTGTGACCATTGTAGACAACAGAGTTGCCAGTAAAGACAGAATTTCAATCAACAACTAAACAGATTCCCACTGAAGAACACACTGGAGAAACGAGAACAGTCAAGACAGAAGACAACCATACGGCTGCTCTAACGACCCAATAAACAAAAGAAAAGAGTGGCGCTTCTAACCAGCTCTGAACTGAAACCTCATTTGTACACTGTGTTTCGAGTCTGAGGGAAGGCGAAATGCCAACTCTCACTTACCTTTATTCACACTTTGCCAGGGATTCAAGGATGGTAGAAAAAAATTGTATAAAAATAATGTTTTATCTTTGTTCCCTTCAAGATTTCCTTCTTCTCTCTCTGTCCCTCATGCCATCACTGCACACGAAGGAGCTCAACTGCTATCTCAGCCTTCCAGATAGCTAAGCTTCACTGAAGTGGCATCTCCTCTATTATGCAAATAGTCCTCTGCATATAAATCCCCAACCAAAACAAGAAGGAACACACAAACGTGAAGGAAACAACACATCACCTCTCGTTTCTCAGTTACCACCAAATTCCAGTTCCTTTCTCCCCCAGAGACTCCCTCCCGCTGCTGGGCTCTTGCAGGAGTGGCCTTCCTACGGGGCCATTTCTCCACTCCCTTTTGTCCACTCTGGCTCCCTAGGCCTGCACATCTCAGCTCAGGCTTTAATTTTCCCCGTCAAAATTAGATTAGGGTAGATCCTAGGCAGCCTGTTTCATGATGTCTTGACGTCCTATACTTTTCTTTTTCATCTTCCTTTTTAACAACTCCAAGGTCTTCAAGACTGGGCGGGGCTCCTTCAGAGCAGGGTTGTTGATTTGCACACTGAAGCCTACAGGAACTCATAGAATGAATGGATTTTAATATTCTATCCCTTTATTTTCGACTTTGCAAAATGCTGCTTATCTTGTCGCCATCTGTGGAAACCCCCAACCCATCCCTCAGGCCCCCACCTCCTCCAGGAAGCCTTCTTTGCTCACCTCTGCTCAGGGACTTTCCCTTCTCTGAACCCCCATAAGCACTTTTTTGTGCTTGTGTCACAGAGTCCGTGACATCTTTATCTGCTTTATTTCTTCTGCCCTATTCACACAGTGAAGTCCTTGTACCATCCTTCATATCCATTCTTATCAACATTTA
This sequence comes from Lepilemur ruficaudatus, assembly GCA_963574885.1. Lineage (NCBI taxonomy): Eukaryota > Metazoa > Chordata > Mammalia > Primates > Lepilemuridae > Lepilemur > Lepilemur ruficaudatus. The sequence continues at coordinate 16,439 of CAUYRT010069066.1, read as the reverse complement.
GGTCATAGTAGAATCTTCTTTTGCCTACATGTCTTACCCTACTCTGAATTTTCCCCAATGAGGGTGGTGAGTTGAATATTCACTTTTCTGTGCCTGGCCTGGAAGAGACGCTCAGCAAGGATTTCACCTGCCCCGGCGGAATCCGGACTGCAGTCCTCTCCCTGAATCCTTTTCTCCCCGTGAGGTTCCTAGATCTTGAGGGTCAGTCTTTGTTTCCTGCACAGCGACTGACACAGCAAATCAATGTGCTCTCAAAATTATCTATATTTCTTTCCACGGAAAGAGGCAAATTTTAAAAATTATATTTTGCTTTTCCAACCATTAAACGTAAACATTTTCTCTTTACCTCATAAAACATACTCAAGTAAGATAATCATCACCGAAGTTATTTTCCTAAACTCTGAGTATTAATGAGAATGATAATTCTCATTTCGGAAGTTCAGATGATCTGAGGGCCCCAATCTATGTTTGTTGTCCAAGAAACATTAGTGGAAGGAAGAATGTCACCACGTGCGGATCAATAGCACATGGAACCTTCTCAGTTTTGACTGCAGTCTCCATATGCTTATATTTTCCATTCTAAATGTCAAGTTTCGTAAAATGGCTTTAACTGGTTTTCTGATTTTTTTTTTTAGCCACATGTATCTTAAAAACTAAATTTTACCATGGCCTCTGATAACCTTTTGAGCTAGCCTGACCTAAGAGAGATGGTGCTTCCTTAACGACCGCCGCCGAGGCATGATGAAGTGCGGGTCTCCGGGGCCATCAATCACCTGCTGGAAGGATGGAGAGGCTGTTTCTGGCTGAGAGCAGCCTCATTCCCTTGCCCCATTACTCTCGCATCTTCCGCCTACTCTTCTCAGTCCATTAGCCTCCTGTGTATCTGCACTGAGGCCATCTCACAGTGACCTCCGGTCCCTAATCCCTGACATTTTCATTCAGGTCTAATCCGGCATCCCAATTGAAACATTCGGGGATGTTTACAGTGGCATTTAATCTTCCTTTGCTCCATTTCTCAGAATTTCATTTATAAATGTATTTGAAATGATCTTTTTTTTATAGCTATTGCTGTCTTTTCTAGTAGATCAATATATATTCTCCTCTAAAACCTAGTGGTCTAGAAGCATACTTTTTTTCCTGATTAATCATGATAAATTCCTTTGTTGTCCGGGGCCCTTGTCTAAGGCTGTAATGCGACCTTAAATGTCTTACTGACATTTCTGGCTTTGGAATCATTCTATGGGAAGACAAAAAATTAAGAAGTAAAACATTTGAAACCTCTGGGATTAATAAAAAGGTTTAAAATTTCTCACATTTAAACAGTGTTGTGCTAATAATATGCATGATTTTCTTTGACTGAATACAAAATAAGATATAAACTATAGGACAGAGAATCACAGATCATCAAGTGTAAAAAAACAACTTACAATTCACATAGACCAGGAATTGTCTGAAATGAGGAGGCAAGAATTATCTTCAATATTTAAAAACTATTTTAGGAAAGCTGTGTATTTGCTTGAAAGATGGCATCATAAACTAAACCAAGGTCATGTTTGTGTGACCACAGTGTGGACACTGGTTATTTCATGTGGGGAGATACTCAGCTACACATACACTGACTTTGGTACCTGGTTTTCTTTCCCTGGAGATTAATGTTTTCATATAAGTTAACAAAGAGTCGTTAACAATACCATGGATAGAAGGCAGATGCTGATTTAATTTTCTATCAAGTTGTAAAAGAGCTCAGATAAAAAAGGGGCTATGTCACAGACAAAGGAAACCCAGATTGAAATGAGCTGTGCTTCAGACCTGCACAAATAGCCCGGGGTTCTTAAAAACGACCTCAATTTCTACAGAAGCTTTAAAAATTGACACTTTTTTTGTAGTAGACTAATTCATTCTCATACATAAACAAAATTTTTATTTTTATTCAAATTTGCAAAATTGTAGTTAATTCTGTAATAAAAATACCTATCCTCTAATTTTAACCTTAACAATTCAGAAAAGAACAAGAAACTTTTTGTTATCGAGTACTCAAAACTTGGTTTGGAAGTAAGCTGCCCTTGGGTCTGAATACTTGATTGGGTTTTTGAAAAATGCTCTAAGAAAAGTTTCTAGTTTGTCACCCAAATTGCACGTCAGACAACAGAGAACATTCTGTCACGCTTAGACACCATTCGATCATAATCTGAGTTTGAGTTCAAAGCTTTCGCAATTCAATTTTACTTAGAATTAAGGAAATACGACTGCAGAGAACAGTGTAGGGGCAGGCAGAACCATTTCTCTTCAGCCAAACTCCAGTGCAGAAAGACGGCGGAGTAACTAAGTCCTTTCCTTTTCACCTCCCTCTTCATTCTCCACCCCCAACATGGAAGCACCCAGCTGCCCTCTGACCTCGGTGAGACTCCTGGGAAGACACAAGGGCTGGGAATGTTTCAGTATCTATCTGGGAATGCTGGTGCCAACGACACTGGCTACTGCACGGTGCCAACAGGCGTGGGCAACAGAATACGGAGCCATGGTGCCCATACTGTGCACGTAAAGATTGTCTTTTGTGACTGTCTCAGGGATACTTGGTCAATCCGAGATCTTTTGTCAAAAACAACAACAACAACAAACACCTTCCATCATTATTAGATACTGGAAAAAATAAGAACACATAGTCTATGTCTGAAACCATCCTGAGAAATCCTGAGTCTCATTCTGTGAGATTCTAATGAAATCTAAAGCAACAATGAGAACAACCAAAACAGACACAGATCTCTTTGAGGATAGCGATTTGACCAAACTAAAACATTAATAAGAGACGTTTAGATACAAAATATGCAAATGACTTATAAATAAAAAATATTCAGTATTGGGAGACTTTTATTTACAATTCATTTTGTTTTAGACAACATCTCCCAAGAAGATGAAATTAGAGATACAGACTATGAATATTAACTTTTATTCAAACTGACGTTCCGGTTGACATACACTAGCCCGACGGGGAAGATGTGAGAAATAAATTGCATGTTGAGTAAGATGAAAGCACTCCATTTATTAAACTGAGTTTAATGTTTATGTTATTTATTACAGTTCAGAGGATAGTTTTAAGTATCTAATTTCATTTGAACTAAATCTTGGAGCTATTTTAAGAAATCCCACTCTCCTGTTTCTGATAAGAAAAAAAAATGTTTAAGGTAAAAGAGTTTAACTCCTGTCAAAATCAAATAATCTAAAAAAGAAAATATTATTTTACATGGGACTTCAGGTAAATCTCACCTCTCAAAAAATCTCAAAAATATAATATGTAATGTATGTTATAGACTGTTAAGTGGAGAAACCAGCACCCCTCAACAAGAATAAAATAAAATGACTTTGGTCACTTATTAGTTTGAGGAGATCATTTAAATCTTCTCTCTTGTTCATCTAAAGGAATATCCCCCTACCCCAAATCCTACTGTCGGGCTGTCAGGAGTGAAGGGAAAGGTGACCTTCCCACAGTCGGCTAAGAAATGCCTCGTTACCACGGAGGCACCACGGAAGCCAGAGGTCTTCATGGGGGGGGCATCTGATGACGGCGTAACTCACTCTTAGAAGTCATGATCTCAAACTCAGAAATAATACTTTGACACTAAGACTTCTGGGTTTTCCTTGGCCTATGTGTGTGCAAATAAAAGAAACTCATATTCCCCAATAAACATGCAATCACAAATACCATCTTCATTGTTTAAAGTATTATAGGTAAAATATAAAATGAAGATTTACGTAAAAAATTTAAAGTCTTATGCCATAGCCAAAGTTGAATTAATTTTACTAATAAAGAAAATTATAGTTGATTGTGTCCCCTTTTTAATCATACACATACCCTTTGAGCTAAAATTAAATTCTTTTTATAAAAAGGTAAGATGCCTTTCAGAACTAGTGCTATGCTTCTTCCTAAAATAACAGCGATCAGTGTAAAGCTGAATTAGGTTCACATCACTCTGCCTAAAGTGTAGTTAGGATCAAGTTTGTATTTACACTCTGAAAAACCAAGGTTAAATTTTACTGCTACTTAAAATGATCTAGTTTGATTGTCTCCATGTGTATAAATATTGAGAATACATTAGGAGCTCTGCTATGTTAAATTTTAAACACATGGATATTTTGTCCAAGTGATAGAAATTAAAGTTTTTATGAGAATATAATTTACAGTGTCCAAAAGACTGTCAAAAATTAATAATACCCCACAAATTTAAGTACGATAAACTACTTAAAAATGCCTATTTCCTCACTTTGTAAGAAACAAACCCCACACAATGACTCTGGAAAATCCAGGAGCCATGGATTATGTTTAGCTGCATTGTGAGAATGCAAGACAGAAAAATGGCTTTAAGCGAAAGGGTGAAAGAATTAAGCTTCTCACACTGAACACTTAATTCCTGCTAGCCACTGGCACGGTTATTAAAATGTCTAAATGCCTTCGATTCCTTTACTTAAACATTCATTTAGCGTTCACTAGAAATGGAGGAAAAAAATGGTTAGATAATGACAATTTCTTTTCCTATCTTCTTAGACAATATGTGTAAATAATTTTATCTATTTTCTTTTATAAAATAAGCATTTGTGGTCCTCAAGTTCATGTTGAAATGCAAATTTGGCCACACACCAAAATGTTTGATATGTGGTGTGTTTTCATTGTCTTTGGTCCCGTATCTCCATTTGGATCTTTCCGTTGAGTCAGTGATTCCAATGTCCAGGTGTAGGAGGTTTCTAGACTTCTATTTTTGGTCATGATATTTAGATTCCTTAATGTTTTAAAATATGATCAGTTGTTGAAGTATTTCATATGTGCATCAGAACAAAAAAGAGCGGCCTCCGGTTGTCGGGTGACCCTCTCCTGATGGCATCTGTCCGCTGGTTGTGTGAATTTGCTGCATCCTCCCTAAGTTTGCGGGTGCTCAGCTCCTCAGAGAGTCATGCTGCTCTCTCCCACTACGGTGTTAAATTTATCCAGGTATTTCGTTAATTCTGACAATGTTTCCTTAATATGTTTTCAGTCCATATTACTAAGATCATACAGTTTTTAAACCACTTTATCTTTCTGGGTTATTGAAACGTTATCAAAACCTAGAAAGCCTCCTAGGTTTAGATAATGCTTTTTCTCCCCCCAAAACTATTCTGTATGCAATTAAAATGGTTTCAACAGCTGTCTTTAGTTAGTACTTGCCTGGAATATCATTTTCCATTCATTTACTTTCAATGTTTATGTTCTTACGTGTTTTAAGTTTATCTTTTGTAACCTACATAAAGCTGGATTTTCTTCTTTTAATCTAGCCTAAGAATCTTTGTCTTTTAAACTTCAGTTGGTGCATTTACATTTTATCTCATTCCTGTTATACGTGGTGTTATTTCGAACATTTTTGTGTGAGTGCTACTTACACGTTCCACTTTCCAATATTTCACTCTCTCCCTCTTTTTAGTTTTTAGTTTTACTCTATGTGTCAGGAGCGTGAGGAACTAAACACGCCTTACGAGTGTGGCAACGGCAAGGAAGTCTCCCTCAAAATCCCCTCCTCATTGGGCACTAGAAAGTTCTAAGCAAAGAAAGGTCTTTTCAATGCAGTGAAGACAACGGAGCCAGGAGGCAAAGCTCCCACCTCTTTCGGAACCAGGAAGTCCACACCGCAGAAAGGCCTTGCGGGAGAGTCCAGTGTGGGAGGGAACTCCCGCTCACTCTGCACCAGCGATTAAGAAGATCCTCCCAAGCCTTATCCACCCGCCAGTGTTCACACTGGAGAGAAGCCTCGTGAGTGCAAGGAAGGTAGGAAGCCCTCTGCTGTGGCTCCTGCTACATCTGTCACCTGGAAGCTCACAGGCTGACGGGATCATGAGCTCGGCCAAGTGGGAGACACGCAGCAGGACACGCACACTTGAGCGTTGACACCAGAGAAAGTCTTAGGACTGCAGTGCACTGGCAACTCCTCCTCTGTCTCTGCATCCTTGTTTAGGAAAATGTGTTCCTGCCTGAGAGGCGAACAGGAGAGTAACCCTTGGAAGAAGGCCTTTCGGTCACAGTGCCACTCCACGCACCAGAGCACCACGCTGTGGGGGGATCCCCCAAGAGCCACAGACGTATGAAGCCTTCAGGGACAACGCTGCACTTTTTGACCTTGCCTGCAGCCAGAGTGAGGTCTGTGGCAGAAGGCATCCCTCCTCTCCATCTTGGAGGGGATGGAGGATGAACAGAAACACAGCCACCCCCAAGGAAGGCAGCCTCTTGTCTCCCTCACACGACCCACAAGGTAACCAGATTGTCCGGTGCCACTGGAGCAGCCCCCATCCCCTTTTCTGCGACTCAGTCAGGCATGGAAGTGACCCAGTCTGGCCAAGGGAACCTGAGGGGCGTCTGCTGGAAGCATCTGGGCAGGGTTTCCTTGCTGCACAGATTTTTTTCTATCTGTGACAGATGCAATGGCTTCAATCAGCCCATGAGTCACCTTATCCTGGAGCCAATTACTTAATTCAGCTCTAGACTCTGAAAATAAAGGCCTATAGTAAGTAAATCCTATTGCTTCCTGGGGTTCTGTTGGGCTATGCTGGAAGGAGAACTGGATCTCAATGCCGGAGGTGCCTGCTCCCGGGCACTGGGAAAGCAGGGAGGGGCCTTCTGCCCTGTCTGGGCTCATTTACATTGCTACCCTGACGGAAGCTGTTTGGAATTCAGAGTTCATTCTGAATCAGACCTCGCCTGGGGTTACAGGGAGTTGTCTGTGGCCCTAGAGTGCTCTGGGAGGATCAGGCGAAGGCTGTCTCCCTCTCAGGGGAGTCTCAATTTGCCCACAAGTTTGAAGGGGAGCTCTGCCCCGGGACCTGGCCAGGTGTGTCCAGCAGCCAGCTGGGTAGTGCACGTGGGTAAAGACACAGGCCGTGAGCTAAGAGGGAGCTGGGGAGGTCCACACAGCGCCGCCAAGCTCACGGCCTTTTCAGGAGGAGCTTGAGGATTGAATTTTTAAGTGAAATCTCCTAATTCTATCAGTGGTGGCAATGATTTTTAAAATATCTTTATTGGAATGTCATTTGCTTCAAATCAACTCATATACATTTGAAGAGTTTTGAGATACATATACAACTGCGAAGCCAACACCGCAATCAAGATAATGAACAATTTATCCCCCAAAAGATTCCTTGGACCCTTTTGAATATCTTCCTCATGCTCCTTCCCACTTGCCTCCCCTCAACACCCAGGCAGCTATGATCTATTTTATGTCACTGTAGATTATCCGCATTTTCTGGAGGTTCACATGACTGGAGTCGTGAAGTGTCTGCTTTTTCATTCGCTTGTTTCTTTGGCCTTTTTCTCGAAGCATAATTATTTGGGGATCCATCCATGGTGTCGAGCATATCAATAGTCCATTCCTTTTTATTGCTGGGTGAATTTTATTTCTGGCTGAATTCTGGGTAATTTTTTCAGGTTAGACTTCAGACCTAAGTTCTAATTTCTCTTTTGACCTACGTCTCATCTGCTGTTTAGTCCATTTAATAAAACTTGTGTCATTTCTAATTTTTAATTCTAGAATTGTGTGAGTGTGTGTATATGTGTTGTGTTTAATCTGACTGGATATTTCTCGTAGTTTACTGTTTTCTAATATTTTTCATATACACTTTTACTTTTTAAACATATTAAGCACACTTATATTCCCTTTCTGATGATTTCAATCTCCGTATTCTTTCCAGGTTTGAATTCTGCTCACTCTCATTCACGATGGCTTGTTTTTACATATATTTTGTAATTCTTCTGATTGTCGGTTCATGCTCCATGAAACATTATCTAAGGATAATGTCTGAAAGTGTACTCATTTCAAAGTACAGGTCTCCTGGGAGGACGCGGGCTAGTTTCAGCCCCGTCGCTAGAACTACTGACTCATGACTACGTTAGACAACACTCAGGGCTCAGGACCTTTTGTGCCACACAGAAAGAGTGAATATAGTCTCCCAACTCAGGTAAAAAGGGGTTGGGCTTACAAATTCTTAGGGGTTACATTTTGTCTTCTAGCTAGAGTAACTACAAAACAGGCAAGGATTCCTACCACCTTCCTCTCCAGTTGATCCAATCAGGGTACTGTATTTTATAAGTTCCTGCTTTATGTTGGATTCTGTGGTTGCATTTTCCATCCACCTTAAAGAGGTCCCAACTCTAATGAAGTCTCCTTTGTATGTCTGCCCAATCTGCAGTTCTAGTCCCCAGTGGTCAGTAGTTGTCCCAAGGTGGCAGCTGGCTACAGCGTACACAATTTGCTTCCCACAGTCCAGCTTTCTCTTAATTTTTGGCATATAAATGGTTTTATGCTTTCAGCATTACCAGTCTTTCAAAAATACATGTTTTTTCACAGGGGCTCATCTGTGTGGTTCCAGCTACTTGGGAGGCTGAGGCAGGAGGATCGCTTGAGGCCAGTTCAGGGCTTTCGTGCACTATGGCTGCACCTGTGAACAGCCACTGCACCCCAGCCTGGACAACACAGTGAGACACCGTATCTTAAACAAAAACAAAACAAAACAAAACACATGTTTTGTGAGTATTTTTACATGGTGTGCACTGCAAGGGTTTTTAGGGGCATCAGTTTACCATGCTGTCAGAAATAGAGCTGTAATATAACTTAATCTATATTGACTTCTATGTATTGATATCTAAGGTGAGTTAAATATTCAACAAGCAAAGGGCATGATTTCCCACACCACCCCTTTGACTGATTTGAAGCGAGATCCTTGGAGATGCAGAATTGCCTCTCTTCCTGTGACTACATCCTGCCAATTACTGTCTAGGTATATGAGAGTCAGTCAGACTGTCAATGACAGAAGTCTATTTTAAAAGGACCTCACATTACTATAAAGATGATATGGACACCACAATGTCACATATACCAGAGGGTGGATGAGTACATGGGTGGATGGTTGTAAGTATATATGTTCGTACGGATGGTTATATACAGGTATGAAGATATATATCTGTATATATATAATTATATTATATGTAATTATATCTACATATTATGTATGCTATAACATACACACTGTATTTATACATATGCATATATTTGTAACTATACTTAAGAATCCTGTCCTAGAAAATAGATACACTTTAATTTCATCCCAGTAGGAAACTTGCAAGACTGTATTATGCCTTGATACCTATGAGTGACATATAAGTCGTTACTTTTCTTGAGGATTTCTTTCCTTAGGATTTGCATTAATAAAAATCTGTTCCTGGTCCCTATCCCTAGCTGGGTGGAGAATGCTTGTTTCACTGCTGCTCGCTGCTAGCTTGCTACCCACCCCTGCACTCACCCGGCAGCTTGGCGAGAGAAGGCACATCTAATGATTCCAGCTCAAACTCTGTACCTGTTGCTGTTGACAGACTCTGTTCCTTAGAGAAGATGTTACCTGCCAGCTGGCTCTGACAGTCTGGGGACTAACACTGACATTTCTGTTGGCACCGTAACAGTGTTTGCAGCTCAGGAAATCCACACAGTCAGATTATGATGGACCCAGGGATTTTTGAGGTAAAAAGTATAACAATATACTAATGATAAACATGCCCATAACAGTAAAATTATTTTAAAAATAGATTCAGAGTTCAGTATCTCGTACAAGAAATATCTATTCTACGTGAAATATACGGTATATGCTTGCAAAGAGCAAAAGGATTGCAAAGAAGAGGGTAGTAACTCAGTTATAAAGCTCATCGCTCACCCTGTATGTTGTAAGAGTCCACTATGTCAGAAAACTGCTGAAGAAAGCTAGGAAGAAACAAAGCAAAAAAAGCGATTTTTGAATAATGTGGAATATAAATCTAAAATATCATCACACCAGGAAAAAGATTAACTTTTGTTATTTTTTTCTTTGACTAGGCTCTGAACTGGTCCTCGTTTTCTCAGCCTCTTCCTTACAGTCCATGAATACCGCTTGTAAGGAGTTTAAACTGGCGCATTTCAACATAGTTGCCAAGGAGGCGAAGTCGCTGGGAAAGAGAGGCTGGGGGACAGGGGCACGGCGGATTTTGGTGCACGTTTCCGATGTGTCTGCACAGCCCAGCACTTTTGGTGAATGTTAGCGGATGGAAGAAAAGTCAGTTGGCATTTCTGTCGCCATTCTAATTTCCTGGTAAACACTGAGACGCCATCATTTTCTTGTTTTAAAAAGAGTCAATTTGACCAGGTACTTACTGCTCTCGTCCCAGGGCAGTTTGGAGACTGGCATTCGCCACTCATTCGGTTTGGAATCAAGACATCTTCCCAGCAAGATGGACCCTTTGAGGAGAAAAAAGAACCGACGATATATCCTTGAAGCACAAATTGTAATACAAATGTATTCCCTCGTACATTTGCTAAAATTTCTCCATTTATATTATAAAAGGGTAATGAAATCAATGTGTAGTCCAGTGATTTTCTGAGTGTGGGCCACAGACCCTGAGAGTACCCCAGACCCTTTCAGGGACCCGCTAGGTCAAAACTATCTTCATAAATATACTAAGATATATTGGGCATTTTGCTTCAAGTATGTTCATTTTCCACTCGTCGCCTCCCCCGGATTCACGAGGCCATCCCTGACCTCGCTCCACATCTCTCCGCCTGCCCTCCCAGCCTTCCTGTGCTTCATGGCACTCAACACGCCCTGAGCTGTGGCCCAGCACAGAGCGATGGCTGCCTGTCCCAGCCACGGACTGTGAGCTGCACAGAAGCCTACTTGGTCCATTCTGCCCACTTCAGCCTCCCAGCACCCAGAAAAGGGCCTGCCATAGTGGAGGCACTCAGCAAACCCTCCTCGTCATCCAAGAAATAAAAATTTACATAATAGCAAAAGTCTTCCTAGTACATTAGGAAAGAACACCTCAAATGAAATATCAGAGTTGAGTAATGCATGACTGTGGAAAGCAACCCAAATATACGTATCAGAAGCTCTTAAATTTCTGACTACATTTCAAGAAACCTGCACTGGCCCAAACTACTAAGAACAGAAAGCACCCTATGTATTTTGTATTTTGTTTGTTTGATGTTCTGTGCATAGTTGGAAGAAACTGGAAACAGCCTAAATCACCAAAGACAGCCAAATAAACAGCCTCTGCTAAATCAAATAGTACACAGCAACTAAAGCATACTGTTCTTATCTTCTAACAATATGTTGACGAAAAGAACACAAAATCAGATTAAAGTAGGAATACAACTATTTAAATGACTATGAAGAAAAAAATTAGAAGGAAATAAAGATGCAATCAGTATCTTTTAAGGAATTAGTCTCCTCACTTAATTTTTTAAAAATTTAATTAAATAATTTTCTTAAGTTCATTGCAATTTTAATATGTGACTTTAAATACACGGGAAAACTACAGTCAGCAAGTCTTTGGAGGCAGCAGGATAATGTGTGGTGGCACACCTGGGGACGGCCTGTCACCACTGGCCTTCTCGGCTGAGCACACATGTGACCTCCTGTCTCTCCTGAGGCACTGCGGGAATCATGCTTAGACACGTGCACTGTTCCAGACAAAAGCTGGGGAAACAGAGGAATCCTGCAGGGCTGGACTCTCCCTGAAAGGACTGAGCCATCCTACAGAGGCTATTTAACCCGGACCTCAAAGGAAGCCAAAATCTGAATCCCCGGATCGTTAACCCCACAGCCACTACTCAAACTGGAAGTAAGTTTGCGGAAAAGAGTTACAGCAGGTCTGAGGTTGGCCCTTGGCTGGCATGTGGGAACTTGGATTTCGGAAGGGTCCCCACCATTCCCTTACTGATAGAGGTGGTTTTGCAGAGCTTAAACTTTGTGCAAACTGTGGTTTATGCCCCACACCCTCTTCCCGCGTGAGCATGGAGTTTTGATAAGCACCAGACAGAGGTCACTACGTGAGCAGCCCACACTAGAATCCCTGGGCACTGAGTCCGTAACGAGCTTTCCCTGGAGACAACACCTCACACACACGGTCACGCAGGCTGACTGGCTGCCGGGGAAGCAAGGGCCTCCTGTGTGACCCCTGGGAGAGGACTCTTGGAGACCTGCCTGCGCTTTCCTCTAGACTTCTCCCATGTGCCTCTCCCTTGGCTGATTTTGCTTTATATCCCTTTGCTGTAATCCACCTTGGCCATGTGGGACTGTACACCAAGTCCTGTAAGTCCTTCTGAATCACGGAATCTGGAGGTGGGGAGCAGCCTTGGGGACCCAGGACACAATGGCATGTGATTAGTCATCAAGGGAATGTTCTCCCAGTCACACAGGAGGGTCACGGCTCATCATTAAGATCACATCAGTCACAAAGAATAAGAAATTTCGTTTTCTTTGCACACCCCGCTGGAGTCATGATGATGCAAACACTTATTTGATTTTCAACCTCAGGATCACACTACTGAGAACGGGCAGGGGATTTTAATCATGAGTACGGAACATAATATATATGTTACTCAGTTTGGACAATATACAAGTGAAAATACGAACGTTAACAAATAGAAGGCAGGAGTGAAGCTAGAAGAGAGGGGGACGGAGGGGCTGACACCCTCACCTGCCAAGCCGCTGTTGTGTTTTAAGGCCACCCCCACGTCTGACTGTCACACATGGGCACATATTCACTCGATGAAAATTACAAACACGTTGACATAGAAGAGAGGTAGCGAAACGATACCTAGAACCTCGACTGCTTTCATCAGCCTCGTCTCCTAGCTTAAAGTGCGGAATTCACTGGGGATAAACGCGCCGGGAATGCAGCCTCCCGCCACGACCAAACTTCAACTTCTGATGCGGCCCCAGTGGACACATCGTGCCTATTTGTTTGTTTTAATGTCTGTCTCTCTGTTGGTTGTGGTTTGTTCTACTCTTATGGACACTACACATCAGATTTCTCTCATTTTTAGACAACCAGGAAAACCTTACAGTCAAATTTGTGGACCAGCTCGAGCACCTTTACGTAACTCATAATACGTACCTGGCTTACTAATACTACCCTTAGCTTTGTATTACTTTTCTTTGATCCCTTCCCTCATCTAATTTAATTTTTCTCGGTTTTCATCTCTACGTATCCCCGCAAGCTTGTCAACTCGTTTTTAAATGAGTCAGGGCATAATTAAATAATGTGAGGGTCTAGTGACTTTTCTCTTTTAACTCTCCAAAATGACTGACGGCTTTAACAGGAGCAGCTTCTCACCATCCGGGGACAGTAGTCATCTCCCCTCAGGGAGCAAAGTGCTCTCGGCCGGATGACTGTGCTGAGCTCTGGCTCTCACGCTGTATTGACAGCCGGTGGTGATTCACAATGAGCCAGGCATTTGGACCTCTGAAACGTCTCTGAGTCTGAAAGAACCATTGCACTGTGGTTAGCCATTCACTAAATGCGACAACGTTGCTTCTCTCCTCTCTCAACATGGAAGTTTCTTGGGCCCTGCTCACGGCAGGTGCAATGGTAAAAGATAAACCTAACGTGGCAACAGCCAGGAAGCAACACGGATGACCAAATTCAGGTGTTAGGTCCCATTTATATTTCACTGCTCAGAGTAAAATTTCCTGCCTCAAATTCTAGAAGTAAATGAGATTTTTCTGTGCATATCACAGGTATTTATTCCTCATATTTTAATTTTTTAGTGTCTAAATAGCAACTAAAACACGTAACAATTCCTGTTATTGTCACATAAGGTACTACATTATCTGACAAATCCATATGTTATACACAGAAATGACTGAAAAACTCATTTACAATTTTCTTGATCTCAGCCCATAACACAATGGTATGAGTAGTAAAACAATAGAATTCTGTTGGACATGGGAATTCGATATAATATAATATATATGCCAGTTTACCCATACTACTCACACTATTAGCATGAATGCCATAACTATCCGGAAAATAGAAACAAACGTCTCAGTGAATTTATACCATGACAAAGCAGATTTAACTTTGCACCTTTCTAATTTTAGAAAATATAAAATTTTAATTGCCTAATCATTGCACATGCCTAAACATGGCACAGTAGTTGCATGACTAAGGCATTCATAATTAATAGTTTTTATACCTAAGAAAGTTCTTCAGATTAAAAGATTAAAAAGGACTATACATCACATGGTGGTAGTAACAGAACTATGCATTACAGCACATCGACAAAAGAACCAAAAATTTATTTTATCTCTCAAATCTAGAGAACTATAGAAAGATATCTGAAAAAGTATCAGATAGGACAATATGAAATGTATGTCTTAATAAAGAATCATTTGGCTAGTTTAGAAAACTTTCTCTTTTTTTGCCTAGTAATTGTTACAATCGAGAAAAATACATAAATTATTTTAGCAACTACAGCAGGGGTGAACAAACTATGACCTGCTGGCCAAATGTGGCCCAGTGCCTGTTTCTGCACAGCCTATGAGCCAAGAAATATTTTTACATTTTTAAATGGTTGAAAAGCATTAAAAAAAAGACTGTTTCATGACAGATGAAAATTGTGCAATTCAAATTTCAGTGTCCATAAATAAAGTTCTGTTGGCACAGAGCTGCATATGGTCTGTGGCTGCCTTCATGCCACATGGGCAGAGTTGAGCTGTTGCAACGTAGACTTCATGACCTGCCAAGTCTAAAGTATTTACTTCTTGGCCCTTTATGGAAAAAGCTTGCCAATCTCTTACCTATAGTAAATAATATTTTCCAAATTTATATTGAAAAGTAATCCTTTATTGTTGCCATTGTGGGAGCATGTTGGCTACCATATAATCACATTAGTTTGCATGAGTAGGTGCATACTAGGTCTTAAATGAGAAATTACAATTGAAACCTTAGAGTAGCTGACCTGAGAAATCTGAGAAGATGTGGACAGAGAGGCAGCAGTTGAATCCAGTGAGTCATTAGGTTGCTTGAATTGGTAAGTGGAAAATAACAACTAGAGATGACATTGGAGGATTTTTCCTGTCTAATGTTATCGATAGAATAGCATGAAGTAGAACGTTATTGAAACACATCTACATGATGCATGTAAATCAGACATTCAGAAAAACAATGATAACAATCTACAAAATGTGAGTTTTAAAATTTATTTTTAAAAGCTCTAGAACTAATACTCCAAAAGCCATTTTGGCTGTCTTTCAATGTCCAGTCAAGTGAAAAAAACGAAGTACTTAACCGGCTAATGCATATCCAAATATCACTCTGACAAGATCCAGACAGACAAAGCAAAAGAATTTTTTTTCCTTGAATTACCTAAATAAATGCTATAATTTCTTCTTCATACGTGGGTGTACACATTTCTACTTAGAATAAATTGCAAAATCTATTTTCCAAAATGTTACTCTAAAATCTTGGCATTTACAGTTTTTGAAAAAGAGTTATTTTAATAGTAATTTTATTTAAACTACACTTTAACCTATTATCTCATGTTATCATCAAATATGTTTCATTTAAAATATTCTCCTGAATGAATCCACAAACATTTAAGCCATATATAATTAAACTTAAGGGACTAAAATAATTTTGAGAATCACACTAGGGACATGATATAGCAACAGCAAGACTGTCTTCAAAATAGCTATACTTAGAGACTGGAGTCTTTCCTTGTTCTTTTTTATCCCCATCTGCAACAAGATGATAAAGAGAAGGAAGGAGCTTTGAAGTTCACAAACCTGTTAAATCTGATTTCTACCAATTATTACCGATATGCTTGTGAGCTAGTTTCTTTTACCCGTTCCAAACTTAGTGTTCCTCATCTGGCAAGTGAGGAGTTAAATACCTCCTTCACAGAGTGGTCATGAAGAGTAAATGAAACAATACACTTTAATACCTTTGCACAGTGCATGGCACATAGGGACATTCTTAAAAAATGGCAACTGTTACAAGGGTTATTTCTTATTTCTCAAATAGAACTACTGGAGTAGGGTTATTTTTAGTTTAGTAAATGGCTGAGCAGTAAGAAGCCACTTCAAGGTACTTGACTTAGCCCAGTGGGATTTTAAATTCTTCCTTTTTCTCAATTTCCTTATTATTCAGTCATTCCCAGGGATCTTGTCATTTATAACTCGTTTAAAGCGTATGTCTCCATCTTCATATAGCAGATATCGTTCTGCACGTCCACCTTCTTCCATTTGATTTAAAGATACTGTGCTCCCGACAAAGCTAAGCACAGTGCTGTGATTACATAGCAAGGGCACAATAAATGTGATCATTACATAGTAAGCAGGGAAAATAATAAAGAAAAAATCCCTGGAACCAAAATACTCATCCTTTCACCAAATAATCATGGAACAGCTCTGAGAATACAGCATTGTAGATTTTACGAAGGAGCTACACAAGCTGGTATGGCGAGTGAACTGAGCGCGCCCATTCAAATGGATACAAGTTTTTACAAAGCCCACACCAAACACTAGCGAGATGCCAAGTGGATGGCATACACGCACTGCCGGTGCAGACATAAAATGGAACAGCCCTTCGGAAATCTATTAGACATTTTCTAATGCAGACA
>CAUYRT010069063.1:0-54894 GCA_963574885.1 Lepilemur ruficaudatus | reverse complement strand
TCTTGGCAAAACAGGAAATGTGTTATCTCATGGGCAGGCTGCAGAGCATGCGCAGGACTTGTTTACCACCAGTCTGGCTGGGTGCGGCACCGGACACAGGCGCCATCTTAGCTTTGTTTGGCTAGGCGCCCTCCACACCTGCCTAACATTAACAAGGGCCTCTTCTGTTGCATATTCCAATTGAAAATCAGTATAGCACATCACATATCGTCCCTTATAAGAATCATGAAGAATGTCTTTCATTTCCATTCTAGGAACACCTGTCCTGAGCAAGTCACCCTACTGCAACCACCACCACCACACACAGTACTTAGAGACACAGTGAATTTTGTAGATGATCATCTTTTCTTTTTAATTCAGCTATCAGGAAGGTCAGAACCAGATTTTCCACCTGTTGATATTTGATGTGCTAGTCTTAGGCTAAGTTCTTTTTGCTTTTACCTCAATTACTTCAAATTATTTTAATCTGCTTTTTATCTCTTACCTCAAAAACTTTTTGCAACAAGAGGTGTAAATAAGTTAACAAGCAAGATCTTTAACAGTCTGAAACATTAAGATTCTTGAGTCAAAAAACCAGAAGCTCATTTATCCAGTCTGTTGTTTTTGCTCCCTTGAGTGTGTGACGGCATAACGCGTCTGAGGGACAACTGTGCATCATCCTTGCCTGAAGAGCAGAAATGCATACTGGCTATTTCTCAGTTTATTAGCCATGATATTAATTATGGAAATGCCACCAAGTTATATCTGAAACACCCCTTAAGTTTTAGATGAAAATGAAGCCCAGAGATATCAGCTAATTAGCTCAAAATTATTCCAAGAGTGAGAAAGCTGGGATAAGAAGGCAGGTCTCCTGATTTTATACCTGGTCTGTTTCTTACCACACCAAGCCCACACTACTAACCAATTTGCTGATTTCTAGGGATCATTCAAGGAGGGCCTTTGCCTCTCATTCCAAGTGGTTGATGTGCTCTAGAATAGATGACCCAAGACTTAAGCACTAGGAAGACACCCAGTCCTCTGCTTCCTGGGGTTAGTTCATGGAAGCAGTTGGGAGCAGAGGGACCTCAGCATGAGCAGGTGTTAAATAGCCCAATAGTCTACAAGCCTTTGTCTCATAGCCTACTGGGTTAGTCTGTCCCTGCTCTGTGCTATCCCTAAAATTCCAGCCTCTCCTTTCCTTTCAGTGGGAGCCTCTCTTAGAGATATGAGAATCCTCATATTTCTGTGGAGAAGCTCACTATGATATCAGCATTGTCAAAAAGAAGACGATTCTTTGAAGAACATTTTATTAATGGGATTTTTTCCCCTTAAGGAACATGAAACATTTGGTATGAGAAACCCACATTTTGGAATCATTTATACTTTGGGGTTCCCAGGAATCAAAGTGTATGCAAAAATCACAACACCCAGAGGGCAATTTATTTATATGTCGATTAACAACATGTAGATGACCTAAAATTGGTTGTGATTATATATTGCAATACTTTCTAATGAAATTATAAAATACAGCAACAGACCTGATTCCTTTTGAGTCAGTCTGCTCCCACTGTGTCTCATTTGTTCATTTTCTCTCTCTCTACACACACACCCCTGCCCCCCCACCCCCACACTCTTCTAGCAACTCAGTCACTGAAAGTTGTAGCGGTTTGGAGGTCAAAGTTTCTACATTTCCAGGTTGGAAGTTTTCTAAACTAATTAAAACCAGTCTGAAATCACTTAATTTTTCATAAATCTCATTTTCCTTTTTCCAAACAACATTTTACGTGGTTCATTAAGGTGGGTGGAGGTGAGGAAAAGTGCTCAGGGTTGATGCCTAGATAATGCAACAAGTAAACCAACCAACAAGTCAAATTAAAGGTAACTTTTATTTGTAGCAGTTGTTCAACTAGTTTGATTTAGTTGTGGTTCCAGAATATATGCAACTGAATATAGGCTGACCCTAGGGTTCCCAGTGTGCTCTTCTGACTGATTATGTTTTGGGCTGTAGTGTCGAAACCAGTTCTTGAGCCTTAAGGGAAATATTGGAAATGTGACCAAGTTAGGCAAGTTACCTTACTTCTCAGAACCTCGGTTTCCCCATATGTTTGTTTCTTTCCTTTCAAGTTTGTAGTAAGAATTAGAAATAATACATGTGAGTTACTTAACATAGTGTCTGGTATACAACAGGAAATTGTTATTATTATAATCATTAATAATAACACAGGGCTCTTGTTCTACCATGATAATAAGAAAAATTAGCTGGCTTTATAGCACAATTAGAACAATTATAATAACTAGAAATGACTTCATATCATTCTACAAGCAACATCATTGTTTTCCCTGAAATTCCCTAGGAATCCTCGAAGAATTCCAGGATGTTTAGACTGTGTACTTTTTGGGAAAATTATGCATTGATAATATAGCATATTGACACTATTTTTTCAATATTATCGTGCTTCACATCTGCTCAAATAAATGTTATCTTGATTGACACCTTTAATAGAAGCAAATGTAGGAAGGAGCAGGAGCCAATGAATATATTGATCTGAGAATTTTTCATTAGCAAAATTCAGTTTTGATGTCTTTTACTTTAACACACTTTGAGACATGCCAAGTTTTTCTTCTTCCTTTCTGGTTGTGCATGGTCAGTTATTGACGTCCCCCTGGCATTTGATGTAATGCAACATGTGTCACCAGAAAGGTCTTTGAACATGAGCCCTGAGCAAGTTCTAACGCTGTAGCTGCTCCCTTCCTCCACATAAATTGGCACAAATGGGAAGACCAGTGTGAATGGTTGCAAGTTGCCTATCTTACAATCTAGGGAATTGACACAATTGCAACAAAATGAAAGAAAAATTCTGTTGAGGTTCTCACGCGTGAGCTGTAGTATCTATAAAGATGAAGATAATTACACATTTCTTTAAATTGTCCTGAGACTAAGAAAGCTATCACAACAACAAAAAGGATTGTAAAAATGCATTATTTTTTTCTCCTGGATCATCTAGTATTTAAAGACAAAATACAGATAATGCACATTGCAATATTCTATGATTCCCTTATTTGAATATATTTCCAGAAATTGATGTTTCTAAAATCAAAAGTGCTTAACGGTAGCTATAAATGTTAAATAATATTAGGTTATTATATTAGTCAGCTCATGCTGCCATAATAAATAACAGAATTGGTGGCTTAAACAACAGAAATTTATTTTCTCACAGCTATGGAGGCTGGGAAGTCCAAGATCAAGGTGCCAGCTGATTTGATTCCTAGTGGTTTTCTTCCTGGCTTGCAGGTAGCTGCCTTCTCACTGTGTTCTCAGAATGCCACCAATCCTATCTGATTAGGGCTCTACTCTCATGAGCTCATTTAAGTTTAATTACCTCCTAAAAGCCCTATCTCCAAACGCAGTCACATTGGGGATTATGGCTTCAACATATAAATTTTGGGAGGACACAATTCATTCCACAGAAAGTATATTTTTAACATAAAAATTGAGTAGGATTGGCAAGCACAGGCAGGGAAGGAAGAGATATTTTGCAGGGTGTGAAGAGTAAATATTGATGTCTCAGGTTTTTAGTTACTGAAGAAGGAGATGCCCTTAAGTTTATTGACTTAAGTTTTAGTACAACAACCAACCATTAAAAGAGAAACGTTTCCTGGCAAGCTGTCCCATGGAAAGGTGTGAACTGGCATCCTTCTCCCAAGTTTCCACAGAATTCTCAGCTAACTGGCATTGTTATAGCAACCGGAGTGCTAATGGAAGCAGTTATGGTCTTCGTAATCAACTATCACTATGGCAACAGGAGCCTCTGGAAAGTAAAAGAAAAAAAAATCTCAAACTGTCAACTGGAATCAAAGAGGTTTGCAGGGGAGAAAAGGTGGAGGCTGAAATGAACATGAGGCTGGAGCAAGAGCCAGAGCAAAGAGAAATGATCCTACAGAAGCTCAACAAACAAGAGACAAAAGAAACAATAAGCAAAACAGAGGGCAGAGACGTGGCTCACATAGGAAAGAGGAAGGCAAGAAGGAACAAACATAAAAGTCACAAATATGTTTAAATGAGAAAGATTTATGGTATCTATTGATTTTAATAGCCCAGAGGTAGATAAATGTAGGATGTTAAAGTTTATATTAGAACCATCCAGTATGCTAAATATAAATATTGAAGAAACATTTAGAATGAGGCCACAGATAGTAAGAAAGGGTGAAACAATTTGAGGAGTGCTTTTGGCATAGCATCCTGCTGACTAGGAATTCTTGTAATATTTGGTGTGCAGAGGCACCACATTTGAATGTGAATCTTCTTTATTGGACAGTGCGACTGCTTCAGACAAGGGCATGTTGCCATTGGGTCCATTACAAATATATATTTTCTTAATTAAAGGATCTTAATGGAGTTTTTTCCATTGGAGAATTAAGAGAATTACTCTAATACTGTTGACAAGTAAGTGGCAATATCATTTGGAATAAAACATTTCACTTAATATTTTCTATTTTATTAGTGGTCAGACAGGATTGAAGTTTTTATGGCCCAATATTAACTTTTTGTGAAGAGAAAATATATGCTTTATTAAAAGGTGCTACTAACACGTTGCTACTTTTGTTTTGGAATTAAGAAATGATTTTCAGAAATAAGAGATTAAAGAGGGAATGAATATAGAGACAGGGAAAGAAGTAATAGGTACAGTCATAAAGAAATAAATCAAAAGAAAAATAACAAAAACTAGAGATTAAAGCATCAAAATAAAACCAATAGTCTTGGTGCTTTGCAGAAATCTGGTCCCAAGATTTTTAATGGGATTTTTTTTTTTTTTGACGGGCATTTCTTGTAAGCACTGTATTTTAGGTGCCATTTAGTAACTTGGCAAGGGATGGTTTGGGTTTGTGGCTATTTTTCTTCTGCTCAGAATAAGTCAGCTGGTTGACAGCAGGGATGAGCAAATCTCTTCAGGACGGCCAGAGGCCCTGCTGACCTCCTTCCATCAGAAGTCCAGACCAAGCCACAGACTGCATCCCAGGACCATTATCCATCTGACCTTTAGGATCCACCCCCCAAGCTTGCATGCCAACAATGGTAATGCTTCTTTCTGAAAGTTCATGATCCAAAAACCAGTGCAAAGCTTTTTAATGGATAAGTCTCATTCTCAAATAAGGTTATGTTTTACATTTGAATATTTTTAGCTATGTTTGCAATTTTTTTCTATTTCTCTACCAACACACACACACACATACACATCAAGCATCATTATTTATAAAATATATATAAAATTCAATGAAATACATAAATAAAAGAGCCAAAATTCCCAGTGCCCTAGATTTATGAAAAATGAAATAAAAAATCAAAGAAACGTGAACAGAAGTCAAATTAAGGATTATATGTTTAAAAAACAAACTTTTGTGAAGTATGATGTATAAACATACAAGTACACAAATTATAAATGTGCTAGTTGATGAATTACCACATAGTGAACACACCTGCTCGATCACCACCCAGATCATGATATGGAACATTATATTATGTCTTGTCAGTGGTTTTCTAATAGTATAAGGAAAGAGTTTGACATATTTTGCAATCACATCCATTTACATTGTAAGATGGATAAGCAAAATGCAAATATTGCACTAAGAATTTTGCACTGTTAAGAATGTGCAGAGAGAGACCCCTGCTGGAACATGTTTTTTAAAATGAGAATGTCTGTAAACCAACTCAGATAAATGTTTGGTAATAAGAAATAGCTATGCCTCTGCAGGCTTTCAGATAAAATTTCTGAATGCATTTTACCCCAAGAGATAGGAAATGTTTAACCTCTACCACAGAAAAATTTCTACAGCAGGGGAGGTTTTGGGATTTTCCTTGATATTAACTTCTGAGCTTATTTTCTTCTGATCTCCAAGTGTGAGTAACACAAGGGTCTAACTTCTACGTGCATGTCTCATAATCCCTCTCTCTTTGCTCCTTGCTGGGCTGATCCCTCCACTTACCAACTGTGCTCCTGGGGACCTTTGCTTATAGGGGGTGCCATGGCCACTCTTCAACTTTTCTTTGGCCCTGTTGTCTAGCTCAGCTGTTCCTCCAAACTGTATGAGACACACTGTCTGTGGAGGTGGCAGTTGATCCCAAAGTGTACACCAGAGTTTCATAGTCAGATGGATCCATATCATTTACAATTTCTCCACCATAATATTTGATGTATTCTAGAGTTCAGTACTGCCTATTTACTCTTTACTGGGGCTTCTGGGTGATATATTTGGGGATCTGTGGTTGCCAAGAATGAAGATTGAATTGCCAGCAGTCCCTCGTGCTGAGGAGTGCCAGCTGAGATGGCAACCCAAGAGAATCTGGAATTGGGGTAATAAATGCACAGGATGTTGCCCAGCCTGAAGTAGGAAGGTGAAGGCTGGAGCAATTCCCTGTCCCAACTCCCAGGCCCTTGTGAATGCTTTATCAGGGGTTCTTTAGTCTGAAAATGTGGCGTGCCCCAAGGGATTCAGGTGTACAGGACATGGGAACGATGACAGTTTTAGAATCTGCACTTCTCTAATTCTACCTAAAGCACCTCCCCATCCCCACTCCATAGATATCCTCTTTCTGCATTTCCTCTTTCAGCAACATACTGCAGAAAACTCTCCCACCCCCTCCCCAAAGCCAGGATGCCACCATGCTCACATCTCTCTCGCCTTACCTGAACCACTCTCGAACAGTCGCCAAGTTCTACTGATCCCTTATTCTTAACATGTACTGTATCCATTCATTCCAGCTTAAATAATGCTCTGGAGCTGCCTAGTGAAGGCCTAATTCTTCACCTGGACCCCATGACAGTTTAAGATACACTTCCTCCATCTTATCAATTCTTCAAATGACAGAAATAAAATCATAGTTCTTTTATTATTAAAATATTTCACCCTGGTCTTTGGTTCTTTTGAGGTCAAAACTTTGTGGTACAACATAAAAGGTCCTTCCTCATCTAGATACTCCATGGGTTTTACGCCTATCTCTTGGTAGACACTTCTTTACCTCTATACTCTGACATTCCTGGCTACTTGGGGTTTTCTGATGACATCTTGGCATATCTTCCAGCAGGAATATCCTTTGTCTGTTAGTTACCATGCCACCAACTTGTAACCATCTCCTTTTTGAAGCTTTTATAATCTTTCCCTTCCAACCCTAGTTGAAAAGAACCATTTCTTTCTTCATGCCATGACTATAACCTGTACATACTTTTATGGTCACCCCTTTGCCACTTTCTTCAACCTATTTATTTACCTGCTACTTTCACCAAGTTGCAAGGTAAATCTGGACCACATCTGCTTCTGATTGACATTCTTAGTGCTTAGCCCAGGACCCAACTCCTAAAAGGAGCTCCTTAAATATTTGTTAAGTGTGTAGTAAGGGGCTTCAAGACTGAACCTCAGTGATTCTGAAGGAGCAATTGCTACAAATGTAGACAATTTGCTATTTTAGCTAAGAGGCAGGCTAAATTTATCTTGAGAAAATATATTAATGGGATTTTTGTTATGCAAAGGTAAAGAAATTATTTTCAGCATGTCCAAGTCAGAACACAGAAAAGCTAAACTGAGCTGCCCTTCACAAGTGCAATAGATTGTGTTCATTTTGGTCTGAATGGCATTGGGGCAGGGATTATCATGGCATTCAAGGGTCATTAGGCTGGAGATAGGTTGGGATAAGGAAATAATATTCCCCTCCCTTGTGACATGGTCAGAGGTACTTACGGGTGTGGGTAGCAGGCTGGCCTGTACCACATGGCATCTACTGGGGCTGGAGAAAGAGAAGAGGAGCAGAACTGCACAAGGGAAGGAATGAACATTGATGTATAAAGAGCTTTTCTTTTCCTTTTCTGTATTTTAAATTCCTTCGGTAAGGCCCAAGCCTTTGATTGTATTAAGCACTCTACCGTGGATTTAGTTGAGCTTTGGGGAAATACATGAATGGCCTTATCTACTCTGAGGACAAAGAAGATTAGGAGCAGTCAGGGCACCTCATGATGTCCACTCATCTGGGCTGGATGAGTGACAGACAGAGCTGCTTGTAGCTCTTATAGCATCCTTACAAAAACTAGAAAAAGTGCCCATTCCTCAGTACCTCTACTTACTTCCGCCAGGAAATGGATTTACTATATTAGTTTGTTAAAATAAAACTTTCCACTCCCATATACCAGAAAAATTTTTATAATGTGTATCTATGGTAGCTATAATGGAAATAGTGCCCCCTATAGGTGGCGCCCTTGTGTGTCAGAGAACCTGCAGGACTGTGCACAAGATCTATGTCAATGAGAGAGACAGAATGCAATACATTAGCATGCCTTGGAAATCCCCAGCAGTATTTCAGAATGAGAACCTGCTAATCAGGACAGGTGAGGGCAGATCAAAGAGAACACTATCTGTTTGCATGAGCGAATGATGTCTTTAAACAACCACACAAAGTGTACATTTTCACCAGACTATACTATGCTGCAAAATAGATGACTTTAGCTATAGTCCAGGGTGCCTACAGTTACAGGAAAGTCCCCTTTGAAGCCAGTCCAAGACTTTCCCCCAGACACTGCTTATTATAAAAAAAGAAAGCCTGAGATGTCTGGTCACTTTGTTCAAATCCAAAGAATTGGATTCCTGCTGACTCTGACTGAATCTTCCTCTACCTTGAAAGATATAAGATGTCCAGCATTTTCTTTTTATACCTGAAACTATGCACTCTTACTTTTCAGGCAGCAAAGAACTGGAATGCTAACCCAGACAGGGGACCGAGCCAGGGCTAAGTGTGAGAGTTGGCTTGTTGGCTTGTGGACTATGGAACACAAAGGAGAATTGAATTTTTTATTCAGGGATAGGAAGGCTAGGAAAAATGGGGAAATATGGAACATTTGGCCTAGTGGGAAAGATGGGGGGAAAAGCACATCAAGGACCAAAGGGTCTACAACAGAGACTGATTTGGCAGGTTAGGAGATGGAAGCAGAGGAAATTCCCTGAAGTAATTCTGCACAGAGGGAGACACCTCACATGGAGAAACCCACGGGCAGGAAGGGAGCTGCCGAGGCCAACCTGGTTCAGAGGTACATTTGTTCAGAATCTAAACATTCTTCCTATTTGGGGTTAATCCAAGTAGATGACTAGAGGCAGGACTCCGCCTGTCACCAGAGCATCATGAGTGAGGCAGATGTTCCTTTTCCCAGTTCCCTGGCAGCAAAGACATGGCATGTAGCCCAGTATCAGCCAACTGATTGCTCCAGGCTGGAAATTTAAAATTTAAGGGCGCGACACTGACAGGTTTCCTAGGAAACAAAGCCTGGGAAAAAAACTTAAATGCCAAGTTTTTATTGAGGAGGTGCAATCCCAGGAAAGAAAGAGTAAAGGGGGAAAAAAACTAAGGCAGAGCAGGAGAGAAAGAAAATGCAAAGGGGTGCATTACTAGGCTGCCCACAGCTCTCAAGAAGACACAATTAGTGGCTGAGTTATGTGAGACCGGTCTATAGCAGGTGCACGGAACCTGTCTTAGGGGCAGCTTCTGGTCAAGGTTCTGTGTAGCTGCAGACAGGTTGGACTAGACCTCAGGCTACTCTGGCTTCTATCACAGTGGCAAGATACTGACCATGCAAAACCCAACCCCATCCTAGGAGAGACTGAAAAAGTAGCAAACTGATAAAGCAGGAAACTGATAAAATAGATGATGTAGTAACATTTGCAGCAGAGCTTTTAGCACCACAGAAACAGCATGAACCATCTCTGGGACTGCCTACCTGGAAAGCCAAGCACATGGCCCAGGCCTGAGAGCATGAGGGCCCAGCAGCTCTGAGGTGGTACAGAAACTGGGTCTGGCACCAACAGATAGTCAAGGAAACCCCTGAAGATTATTTTACACAGCTAGTAGCTTGAGGCAACCATGCCAGCAGTGACATCATAACAACTCTTCCCATAGCTGGGGGGGAAATGGAAATGGTAATCATTTTTGAGCTTTCTGTGGATTCTGCAAGTGACTGGATTTCTTTCCAATTAACAGGCTTTCCACTTAAGTAACTAGAGTGGAATTTTCTTCCTTGCATTTGAAACCCCTGATCTCTAGCATAGCCCATTATCCTTTGTTTGCAAAATGCAATACTCTTTACTTGCTCTGGATGAGGGGGTGTGTGAGTACGCACAGGCAGGTAAGGGCTCGCGATAGGCAAAAATATTTTTTATGGACTCAGAATAAATCTTCAATGAAATATTTAAAAAATTACTTCAAAAATTTAAAACACCATATTACAGGATATGAAGAAAGGAATTAGCCTTTGATGGCGGTCACTCAATATACTATGTGTCTTATGTGTGCTATTTCATTTAAGACCTCAGAACAACTTATGCAACAGGCATTAAACAGCAACACCACAGAAAGCTTCAACAGAGCAACTGTTCAAGCACCATTAATTGCCATTTCTTAGAAATCTAAACATATGGGGTTTTTTTTAATATAACAGTATCTCCCTTCTATATTGTTATTCATAGATATCTTCAAATTCCTCATTGTATTTTATGCAGTACCTCTCACATAGTAGGTCCTCAAAATTGTTCAGCAAATGGAGTTGGAGTCATGCCATATGCGTCCAAAACAATGCCTTTTACAAAAAAACTAAAAAGCTACTCTGTATTCACTCTGCGTATTGTGAAAATAGGTTTTCATTTTCTTATGGACCACTTACAATACAGCAATCCTGATGTCTCATCAAATTTGTTAAAAGAATTTACCTGTCTGTGTATGTCTGTGCATGTGTAAGTATTTTGTTTTGGAAAATGACAGTGACTGTGATTACTATCTACGAATCACTTAAATGACTGCTGTATAATTAACAATCATTTCTACATTGTACCCACGAAGATTCACCTTCAATTTTAACCCTTTGTTATTATTTGTATGCTGTTTGTTCTTCTTGTCACAGATTGTAACATGCCACTTTAATACACTTTCTGGCAGATTATTTTATGGGACAGTGGGGCATGTCTTGTCTCAACAGTTCCTAGTGGTGCCACACTCATTCATTTAGTATCTCTGTGTGGAGCACCAACTGAGTGCCAGGCACTGTGGGGGCTTTGGTACTATTTGGGCTTCACTGATTTATAAGTAGTGCCTTGATTCTTCAGGTGAGCCCTTGGTTTTTATATTAGCCATGTGAAAATCTAAGTTGCTGTAACAAAAGAACCTAACAAATCAGTGGATTAAGGAAGATTATTTCTTTCACCTAATGGTCCAGGATGGGTAGGTGAGCTCCTCTGCCCCACATGGCCATTCAGGAACCCCACTTCCCTTCTTGCTTCCACTCAAGGTCATCACCCTCGTGTTCATGGTCAAAGGTGAGTCACAAGTACCTCCCTGTTCCAGTTCACAGACAGGAAGAATGGGAAGGAGGCTGGCTGCATGTGCAATGTATTTAGGTCCAGGCCTGGAGATGACACACACATGACTTCTGTTCACACTCCACTGGCTCTATCTAGATGCAAAGGGGCCTGGGAAATGGTAGTCCCTAGCTAAGTGGCCATGTGCCCAGGGACAACTGCACTCCCATGGACGAGTGGAAGAATGGAAAGAGATAGACAAGGAGAGCTCTGTCACAGCCTCTCAGGACAATCGGGGCCCCTTATGCTTCACATTTTGTCAGTTGAACGGCAGGGTCAGTGCTGTTTGACAATCACCACCTCAAAGCTACCTTGAGCCCTCACTTTTAGAAACAAAAGTTTTGATGACCAACTTCTCTAAAAGTTCATTCTGATTCAGGAAAACATCATCTTCTTCCCTATCCTTGATGTAGTACCTTTTTTTCACCGTTTATCCTGTTTTCCTGGTCTCATTCCTAACTCCTGACCCCAAGCCAGCCCAACTCTACGGCATCTCATTGTTCCTAGGACTTGCTCTTTCAGAAATCCGTTGCTGGTTAAAGTTAATTATGATGTGGTGTGGCAGGATAAGTTATTCATAGAGATATTAATAAATATTTATTGAGATATTAATTTGTATTTTTATTTTCCTGGTTATAGAAAAATCAGAAAAAGCCTATGTTTTATGTTTAGTGTTTATTCTCTGAATATAGCTGGGCCTCTTCTTTCCCTTGCCTTGAGTAGGGGAGGCAGTGGTATATTGAAGGCTAAAAACAGAAGTTACCTGATGCTTTTGTTTTCAAAAGTCTGAGTTCACAAGATTGTGCTACGTCAGTTTTTCTCAAATAGCTTTGCATCAGAATCATCTGGAAAGTTTGTTAAAACAATTTTAAAAATTAAAAACAAAACAAACAAACAAACAAACACAAAACCCCACTTATTGCTGGGCCCTTACCTCAGAGATTCTGATTTAGCGGTCAGGAGTAGGGATTGATAATTTACATTCCTAACAAGTGCCCAGGTGCTGCTGACACTGCTGGTCTCAGGATCACACTTAGAGAACCACTGTGATAAAAGTAAGTCAAGGAAGGAGTGGTTCAAGAGTACCTTAGAAGCAGCATAAGAAAGGAAAACACTCTCCCCAGACTAGAAAGTGTCAGAGATCCACGGGGACCTGAGGCCTCCTGGTGTCCTGGGAGATGTCAGATAATGACTACCATTAGAATCTCACACCTTGGCCCAAGGAGGAGCAGCACCCCTGACTTCAAGAGACCACGTGGCTTTTGCTAATGCAAATAACAAAGAGGGATCAAACTTCTGGTTGCTTTTCATACCTTTGAAGTGTTCTTTTCTGCAAAAGATTTGCCAAAACCATTCCATAGCCTGATAAGAGGACCTAAGCATCCTGAGATTGAACTTCCCAACAACTCTGACATCAAGACATAGACTAAGATTGCATTTGATTTAAATAAAGAAATGTGACTTTCTTGCACACCGGGGTCTGTAGGGTAAAATTTCTATGTGTTTCGCAAGTTGGAATTGGCTTAGGGCATTAACCCTTCTCTATACCTGTAAATTATTCCAAACCTGCAAAGAAAATACCTTGAAAGGTCACTTGTATCCCTATGACTTAGCTCTGAAAGAGCACTGGGGCAGAAGGAACACTTCCTGAGGCAGTGCCCATGGTCCTGACCCTTTTCCTGTCCAAACGTAGCATGTGCAGGTGTCCTGATTATGAGGGGAGGTGACCTGTGCTCTGGCTCAGTGGACCTCCCTTTGCACTGTGCCTCAGGGCTACACTCTGCTGCCTTAGAACTTCTGCAAACACGTTTGCATTTAAACAACAGGTGGAAACCTTTCGTAAAAATTGTTACTGTTCTCGAATTCTCCCAAACAGCAGAACACACTAAGATGTTTAAAACAAACAAACATTCTAAATCAGAAATATTTTCTATCCAAACATTATAAACAAAGAAACTTTTCCAGTTTCCATGCCCTTATCCAAATAAAGTGCTTTCTGAAAGGCATGTGTCAGGGAAATCTCCAAAATATCTGGAGTATATTATAAAATGCTTTTTTCTGTGCCTTTCAAAATTACATTTCATTTTGGCTTTGGTCAGCTTTTTATTGACTGAAGCTCTAAGAGTAGCCAAGAATAATGTCCATTTTTCTGAGTTATTTCTGGTCATTTTCACAGAAACATGGAAGGAGATGGTTACTTTATTTAAAGGAGCTGACAATGGAAAGAGAAGGTGACATACATAAGGTTTAAATGCTTATCAGGTATGGATAGCAGGACTAATCATCATGAAGGAAAGTGGAAAATGTACCCATTCTAAAAGTATGGTGTTCACACTGGATCATTAAGTCATATCCTGTGTACAGACCACATGACTATTTGGTAGAGGACCTGACAAGTTTAGTCTTGGGTTAAGTTTTATGTTATTAATACCTGTGTAGAGGCCACAACTCCTCACTTTCTGCACATAATGAACTCTTTTAGTGCACATACTGTAATTGCTCTATCAGGTGTGGCCTAAATGGAATACAATATGCAGGACCCCTTCAAAAAGGCAACATGGTAGTATTACTTTTTCTTATAGATTGGGTAAAATATATTTTTGGTACTTTGAGACTATTGACTCACATTTCTAAATTCAAAATAAATTAGTAAAACAGCAGCTTCTGCTGCTGTGAAAATACCAGTGGAACCCAAACTTCCAGCAACAGAAAAGGAATACAGTATATAGGGGGCATTTCCAAGTCAGTTGAAAGTCAGTCTTCATCTACTTTGTTTTCAGGTTCTGTCTTTTTTGATTAAAATGTAGGGAGTTCTTAGACACTGTGCTATGAGTTGAACATAACTTTCTCATTTAATCCCTCCAAAAGTGCTATGAGGTTGGTAGCATTATTATTCCCATTTTATAGTATAGAGAGAGAAACCAAGGCTCAGAGAGATTCAGCTAATCAGTGGAGGAGTTAGGAATTGTACCTGTTCTGCCTCCAAGTTCTGGTCCCATAACCAGACTGCCTCCGTGGAGGAAAGGTTCTCACTGACTGATTTCATTATTCCCCAGGCCGTAGCAGCTTGTGTGTACAAATGGAGACAATTCCAACTGGACTTCTTTTTTCCTGTTCATCCAAGGCCTCATCTTCATGCATTGCAGACCTCCAGGCCTTCTGGCAGAGGGAAGGGACATGGTTCCTGTGGACAGCAATAAGCCAGCTTCAGCAGGACCTTCTCTCTTCAGGCATGTGCCCTCTCCAATCCCCATGCCTCACCCTGGGCTGAGATCCTGGAACTCTCAAGCTTTATGACAACATCCTACTGGAAATATTTATTGAGTGCCTTCTATGTTCCTGGCACTGTGCTTTGTTTTCCCACTGTGGGCAAGATAGAAAATAAACAAGTTAAGATATATATATATATATATATTATATATGTATATATCACTACAAATTATGGTACATGTTCTGAAGGTTTCAAACCTGTGTTGTTGCAAAGCTGGGCAATTAGTACCTTTCTTTCCCTTTTTCCCCAAGTGCTATGGTGTGAATGTTTGTCTTTCCCCAAAATTCATATCTTAAAAACCTAATCACCAATGTGATGGTATTAGGAGAGTGGGACCTTTGGGAGGTGATTAGATCATGAGGATGGCGCTCTTATAAATGGAATTAGTGCTCTTGTAAAAGAGAGAGCTGTATTGATGTATTGATGCTGATGCCATGTGAGAACACAGCTAGAAGGTCCCATTCATGAACCAGGAAACAGATCCTCACCAGACATCAAATCTGCTGGGTCCTTGATCTTGGACTTCCCAGCCTCCAGAACTGGGAGAAATAAATTTCTGTTGTTTATAAGCTACCTAGTTTATGATATTTTGCTATAGTAGCCTGAATGGACTAAGACATGAGTATATTAAGAAAAATCATCCAAATCTTGGGAAAAGGGCAAAAAATAACTATATACCTTTTTAAAATTATACTATGATGTGGTTCTCAAACAGGGCAATTTTGTCTTCCAGGAGGTGTTTGGCAATATCTGGAGACACATTTAATTGTTACAGTTGGGAGGGGAGATGCCACTGGCATCTAGTTGGTAGAAGCCAGAGATGTTGCAAAATATCATACAATGCACAGGACAGCCCCCTGCAAAGAGTTACCTGGCCCAAAGTATCAGTGGTGCCAATTTGAGAAACTCTGTGCTAGAGCATTGACTACAAGCCTGATTAAGGGTCATCTGATGCTTGAGGTCACTGTAATTTTGTTTGGCTTTCCATTCATTAGGTCTTAGACTCTGTAAAATTGGGTATTAACTTATTGAATATTGACAAGTGGCAAATGATTTCTGTCTAGCACAAGAGTTTTATTATCCTAATGATGATAGACTAATTTTTTAAAAAATCTAACTTTGCAATTTTATTCCACATTCTTTTTTTCTCTGAATATATTTACAGTTGATGCTCATCATTCCACATAGCATTCTATATAAAGTCATCAAGAACACTGAATTAGACAATACTGAACCATTGCTCCTAGAGGAAATACAGGGTTAAGTTCCAATAAGCTTCTGATAACAGTGTTTTTGTCAATTGATCAATACTTCACCTTGTTTTATGTATGTTTCCATTTAAAGACACCTTATTTAGTATATATTGTTGATTAATGAACATTGAACTCATGGCCAGCAGCACTATAATTCATGGCTGAATGAAGCTTATCTAACACATATATTTTTTTCCCATAAAGCACATCACAGTTTTCTTGAGCGTAGGAACAAGAGACAGCACAGCAAAACTATGCATAGGGACCATTTTGAACACTAAAATCACTGAAAAAACCCTACAAAAATGTGAAAAATGTGGCACTAAATAACTATGAAAAGATTATTATCTGAAAGCTGAAACAAGAAGGCAGAGCATTGCCTTGTTAGAACTCTGCTGTGAACTTGTGCGTTGGATGACCCAAACTTACTGCTGCTCTGCACATGACTTCTGCATATCTGTGGAAATTCTGCAAATGATCATGAAAACGCCATGAATACTGATTTGGGTGTTACAAATAAATTTAGCAAGTAGACACATATATGAAGTACATTCTCAAGTACAATATCTATGAATGATGAAGATCAACTGTATTAGCTTTTCATATTCTTTCTTGACGTAGCTTCTTATCCTGTTGGTTTCTTCATTACTGAATCAGATAAGTATTTGACATACACTCACTATGTTTATATGAGGGTTATAGTTTTAACTTTTCAAAAATCAAAATGGAAAATTAAACGCTTTTGTAGAAGAATTAAACAGGATCTGTATCTCTCACAACTCACAGAAATTAATTCAATATTGATAAAAAACTTAAATGTGATGCATGAAACCATAAGAATTCTAGAAGACAGTGTTGGAGAAACTCCTCTAGATATCGGCCTAGACAAAGAATTCATGAAGAAGACCCCAATGGCAATCACAGCAACAACAAAAATAAATAAATGGGACTTGATTAAATCAAAAAGCTTCTGCACAGCCAAGGATATAATCAACAGAGCAAATAAACAACCTACAGAATGAGAGAAAGTATTTGCATGCTATACATCTGATAAAGGGCTAATACCAGAATCTACAAAGAACTAAAGCAAATCACCAAGAAAAAATCAAACAACCCTATTAAAAAGTGGGTAAAGGATATGAACAGAAAATTTTCAAAGGAAGATAGACAAATGGCCAATAAAAATATGAAAAAATGCTTATAACTAATCATCAAGGAAATGCAAATTAAAACCACAATGAGATATCACCTTACCCCACTTAGATGGCTTTTATTAAAAAGTCCAAAAACAATAGATGCTGGTGTGGATGTAGAGACAAAGGAACACATCTGCACTGTTGGTAGGATTGCAAATTAGTACAACCTCTATGGAAAACAATATGGAGATATCTCAAAGAACTAAAAGTATACCTCCCATTTGACCCAGCAATCCCACTACTGGGTATTCACCCAAAGGAAAAGAAGTCATTTTATCAAAAAGACACCTGCACTTTCATGTTTATTGCAGCACAATTCACAATTGCAGAGATGTGAAATCAATACAAGTGCCATAAATTCATGAGTGAATTAACAAAATGTGGTATATGTTTACCATGGAGTACTACTCAGCCATGAAGAAGGATGACTTAATGCCTTTTGCAACAATTTGGATGGAACTGGAGACCATTATCCTAAGTGAAGTATCTCAAGAATGGAAAAAAAATACCAAATATACTCACTATTAAATTGGAACTAACTGATGAGCACACATGTGCACAGAGAGAAGTAAAACTCAGTGAAAATCAAGCAGAGGGGAGGTGGGAGGAGGGGATGGGTGAAAACCTGCGTAATGGGTACAATGAACACTATCTGGGTGATGGGCACAGTTATAACTGACTCAAGCAGGACAAAAATTATCAACCAAAAACGTTTGTACTTTTGTAATATTTTGAAATTAAAAAAATAAAACAAAAAGAAACATTCTGGAAATAAAAGAAAAAAAAAGAAAATTAAATACTTTTCAGGCATTAACATTTGTAATTTAGGTAGAAAAAATGTCTTGATGTCTTATGTCATTTTAGGGCAATAGTTATTCTAGGTTTATTTTATGTTATGTTAAACAAATTTTTATTGATGTATAATATATGTACATAGTTTCAGGGTGCATGTGGCAATTTAATATAGTTATATAATTTCTAGAGATCAAATCAGTATACTTGGGATATCCAACATCTTAAATATTTCTCTTTTCTTTATGTTATAAATATTTGAATTATTCTTTTCTAGCTATTTTGAAATGTACAAAAGATTATTGTAAACCACAGTCAACCTACTGATCTATCGAATACTACTAGATCTTATTTCTTCTATCAAACTGTATATGTGTATCCAACTAATCTTGCAGTCCCCATCCCCAGGCCACAGACTGGTACTGTCCATGGCCTGTTAGGGACCAAGCTGCAGAGCTCTGCCACACCCCGCTCCCCCATCTATGGAAAAATTGCCTTCCATGAAACTTAGGAAGGGGGAGCACCCAGCAGGAGCTGAGTGGTGAGCAGTGGCAGATGCTCCCCATCCTCTCATCACCACGTGAGCTCCCCGACCCCCCGTCCCCACCCCGTTGGAAAAACTGTCTTCCATGAAACCAGTCCCTGGTGCCAAAAAGGATGGGGACCGCTGCTGCATTAATCAATTTCTCTTCATTCTCTCCTCCTCACTACCCTTCCCAGCCTCTGCTCCCAGGTTTATTTTAGTGACATACATCCCAGCCTAGCAGGAACCGGGTCTGGGGTCAAATGTAGTGGCAGATAGCTTACTGTACTCACAGCCTTTTCTCCCTTCAGGTGTTCCTGAGCTAAGCTCCGGCGTCTGGCTCCTATTTCCCTCAGGATGAGTTCTCCCTCAAGAGGCTCTTAGTCGTCAGGCAAACAGGCTGCAACTGAGCCCACCCTCAACTTCCAGATGTGTCTGAATCCCAGCCGAAACTCAAGCTGGGACTCCTAGAGAAAGGTGGGAAGCTAGAGTTTGGGGTCATAGAAAAGATAATGTCAGGAAGTCTGAGGTCAGGAAAGTTCCATCAAGATTAAACTAAACAGAACTCTAAGGAGAAAGGCTGTTCCCTAAGGTGAATCGTGCGTCCTCTGAGGAAATCCTCTTTCAGCATAGAGCTATCTGGAATGAAAGGCCCAGGTCTATCCTTCCCTTCCCTACTCTTCTGTCTCCTCCCCTTTTCTCCCTTTCAGTTCCTTCTCCTGTCTTACCCTGGAGCAACCTGAATTGTCTCATAGCCTCAATCGGCAGGGAGTTTGCTCCCCAGGAGACATTGGTAATGTCTAGACATTTTTGATAAGTGTGGGGGATGAATAAAGAGAATCCAAAATATTAATGGTGCCATAGTTGAGAAACTGTGGTTTACCAAGGGATCAGCAAGCATTTTCTGTAAAGGGCTAGAAAGTAAATATTTTTAGGACATATTCTTTAGGCAGCTACTCAATTGGTAATGTGAAACCAAACATAGACAATGTATAAACAAATGAGTGTGGCTGTTTTCTAATAAAACTTTATTTATGGACACTGAGGTTTGAATTTCACTTGATTTTCATATGTCACAAAATATTATTTTTCATTTGATTTTTTTCCAAATGATTTAATAATATAGAGGCATTCTTAGCCTATAGCCCACACAATAACTGTGGGCATGATTTGGTTCAAAGTCCCAGTGAATAGAAAGCTTTTTTGCTTTCATCTGTTTTATAATGGGCACAGTATTTTCATTCAGCAAAGCTATTTATTCATTTTTTCACTTACAGCATCTTAAAGTATAATGTGTTGTGTGTTGAATACCAGTAATTCAGCTAAGAAGAGCTATGGATGAAGAATAGTCCTTTTTATGTAAGCAGTGATGTTATCATTAATAACTGAATTTTTAATAGTCTCATGGACTGTGCAAAATTGTTCTTTTTTCTTAAGTGTTTATTATTTGCTTATTTAATCTTGGTCCTCTCTTTTTGCTTTCTTGGCTTATGTTTCTTCCATGCTGGATTTTCAGAGCGAAGCCAGACCCAATTTTCCTTGGAGCTGAAATTTCACCAGAGGCAAGTTCATTCAGATTCCGGGTCATTTACATTTCAAGTCTGCAATTTGATCTGATTGTCACTGGCTAAGATGAAACACTAAGAGCTTTATCTTGTGGGCTGGACTGGATAACCTATCCCAAAAGCTGGGGTAAAACAGGGAGAAATTGGGAATCTGTTTCTATTTCTTAGCAGTAGAATATCATGGAAGAGTTACTCAACACCATTTTCCAAAGGGCAACTGAGCTTCAAGTTTTTGCTGAAGAACCAAGAAGGGAGACATGCTTCCCGGAACCCAGAGCTGCCAGGGTGGGAAGGAAGGAAGAATGGGAGGGGAACAACAAGGGGTTAATACGGGACAGGCTGAGACATGCCTAAGAAAAGGGCAGAGTCCAGTATTGTGCTTCCAGTACTTTTTCCTTTCCTAAGTGGTACAAAGAGTACCTGAAAATTACTTCTAGAGCTGATAAGAGAGTTTGCTACAATGGCCAGATACAACATAAAATATATAAAACTTACTAATTTCTCTAAGTTTACATATTAGAAGACCTGACAAAGAAAACAAAAGATACCATTTCCAATGTCAGCAAAAGACACACAATAGCTAAGAATAATTCTATCAAGAAATGTGCAGAATATACATGATGAAAACTACAACGTAATACTGAAAGGGATAAAGAAAACAAATTGAATCAATGGAGAGACGTGTAATGTCAATCAGGGTCTGTTAGTGAAGCCGAACAATTACAAGAAATACAGAAGAAGAGGTTTATTCGATTGTGGGAACCAGTTGAGAAGTCAATGCAGGGCTGTTGTTTCTGCATCTGGTGCTGGCCTCATGTCAGCAGAGAAAGAAAGATGGTCTTAAGTGGGAAGAACAGGGACAAGCTGGAAGCATCTTTCATCTCCTCCAATCTCAAGGACACGGATGACCGGCAGGATAAGCTGGCACCCTTCACCACGGGGAACCCGCCACATAAATCCAACCACATCCAGAGAAGCTGAAGGAGAAGGTCTGGCATGAATTGGAGCAGCTGTGGGCCCAGCTGCAGCTTTATTTCCACCCTGCAAATCTTCCATAAATTCCCCTTGTGGCCAACCCTAACCAGAACCACATAGGGAAGGAAAGTCTGAGAAACAGTTCTAGCTTAGATAAATGTATTCTGCATAAAGCAATCATACATAACATGTCTCTGGATAATAACATAAGAGCAAACACATAGCATTTAATATATGCTAGACACTCTTCTAAATGTTTTACATTTATTAACTCATTTTAATCCTCACCCCAACTCTCTGATGTAGATATGATTATTAGCCTCATTTTATAAATGAGGAAACTGAGACTTAAAGTGAAATAGCTTGCCTGTGGCCACACAGCTTGCAAGAGGCAAAGCCATCATTTAAACCCACACAGTCTAGAAAGACTTGTTAAAATGTCAAGCCTCCCCAGATTCATGTACTTTAATATAATCTCAATTAAAATCCTAATGGGCTGAGTGTTGAGAATTTTTGAAATTTTTCTAAAGAGTATGTTGAAGAATAAACATGTGACTTCACACTGTACAACTCTAATAACTGAAATGGAATGGATAAAGGATCAAAAATAGCCCTAAACAGAGCTTAACATACAAACCTAGAAAAGAAGGGCTAGAACCCGGCCAACGGACCTGTGAAAACCGGCTCCTGTGAAAGAGCCCCATGCGATTCTCACCTTCCCTGCACCAACCTGTGACTGTGACATCGAAAGAGGCAGGGCGACCACTGCAGTCTTGCCGCCCTGGCCTCTTCTTTGGTGTGCCTGAGTACTGTCCTGGGAAGGTAGGTCCCATCATTTATCCCACCCTTTCTAGATAATAAGAAGTCCCTCCGATCACATTCAGTCAAAGGGCAGGAAGGTCAAATTGACAGGCACTGAGGTAGTCTGGCTCCCCTGGCTGTCACAGACGTTAAAGCTGGCTTTTTATCACGCAGGGCTTTTTGGAGGGGGTGCCCTAAAATTCCCCTCATAGACCCCTTCTACTGCAGATCCACTGGGGGCAGAACTTCTCCATGGGCTGGTTCTTATCTCCTGCCTCGGTCTCTTTCTCCTAAGGGCTGCCATGCACATTTTTGCACAAGTTCTTGAGCAAGGTGTAGGGAGGCCAACTATCCTGATTTGTCTGGAACTGAGGGGTTTCCTAGGAAGTGAGACTATCACTTCTAAAACTGGGACAGTCCTGGGCAAACCAGGATGGTTGGTCACCACAGAAGGTCCCTTTTAAACATGCAAGTGTGACCTCCTCATCACCACTCCTGTCCACATCTGGCCTCTGAAAAATAAGCACTTTGACCCACCATTATTTCCCAAGCACAGTCCTCTGCTGCCATGGGCCACGTTAGGCAATCTGTCGCTAGAGACTACTGGAGTGGGCTTGAGTCAGACTCTGGTCCATGATATCCCCAAATACCACAAAACCACATACCAAGCTCTAAGAGTGGACTCCTCGAAGCCCCCAACAGGGCTTGAGGTGAGGGGGAAGAGCCCAGATTCCTTCCTTCCAGTATTGTGGGATCCCCTCCCCAAACAACTCTCTCTAGATAAACTGTCCTCCTTTGGCCTTTTCATTGTCAGTCTTTTTAGGGCTTTTTCTGTGGGTGGGCTAAGGGGTGTCTGCCAGTCCTTCACCAGAGCTGTTGAGGCACCCCACTTCAGAATATGGGAGTACCTGCCATTAAAAAAAACACATACACAGCCATTTCAGGCCTCAGAAAACACTGTGACAGAAAGTATTAGATGTCATGTTTTCATATAATGTTTCATACAACCATTAACCACAAAAATGAAAATTTCCAGGCAGGAGAAGATTATGAAGCATTAAAATAATTGATTTGATAAGGAGAAAGGTTAAATTTCTGTATGTCAAAAATTATATACAAATGTGAAAGTTAAATGACAATCAAGAATATATTTCCAACAAAATAAAAAGCTAATACACATAATTTTATTTTTAAAAATTTATGTAAATAATAATCTGGAATCCACATCTCACTGCCTGCATCTCCACTTATCGTGTTCAAGCCACTCTTACCAATTTTCTGGCCTAGAAGCTTACAGATTTAGACTATTGGACACCCCTCCTGCCACCTTATGTTTTACTCACCACCAAACAGTCAGAATGATCTTTTAAAAACGTAAACAAGATCATGCCGTCACTCTATTTGGACTTTCTATATGGCTCTCCATTGCTTTTAAAATAACATCAAAGTCCTTTCACACCATGGCACAGAAGGCCCTATGCCATCTGGTGCTACCTGCATTTCTGACCTTATTTATACTCTATCACTCCATGAGGGCAAGGGCTCTGTTTATGGCCATAATCCCACACTGAGAACAGTGCCACCACAGAGCACACACTCACTTAATTTTTGTTGAATGAACGAATTAGTGGGTGGATGACTGGGGGAAAAAAGATCAGTGAAATATGCAGAGATTTTTTTTTTTTTTAAGGAAAGATACTATTCATCATTGGCTAATTGATAAATACATTCACGCATACTGCTTGTAGACATACAAATTTAGACATTTTTGGGAAGCAATTTGAAAATAAGAATGTAAGATATATGAAGTTCATATCTTTTTAAGGCTTAATACTTTCAATTCTGGAAATCCAGATATGGCATGCCAATATAAAAGGAGTTTATTACAGTATTCTTAATTGTAATAAAAAAATTGAAAATTGAAAAAAATTGAAAATAATCTAAATGTCTGTAATTTAGGGAAATGTACATTAGGGTAATTTAGGGTGTAGTATATTTTAATAGGAGAAAGTTTTAATAAATTTATGTTTACTTACGTGATGGAATATTATATAGGCATTAAAATGATTTCCAAACAAATTTTCATTCCTAGGTAATGCCTAGGAAAATGTGCATGACATGATGCTAAATAGAAAAGAAAAACACAAAATTTTAGATATCATACCATCATAATTTTTAAAAAATTGTTCATAAAAACCTGGAGTAAATCTTTATGATGTTAACTGATTAAAATTCTGGTTTGTGAAGATAACTGGTGATTTAAATTTTCTTTTTTATACTTTATTTAAATTTCACATTTTATTATTTTTAGAATCAGAAAAGTATATAACATTTATTTTACAAATCGTTATAATTGACATAGGAACTGCTAATCAATGAATGCTGTTGGTCATTAGAATTTACTTGTACCAACAGGTGTGGACCAGCAGATGGATGAACAAGAATCAAACATATAATAAAATTCAATTCATTGCCTTACAAAGCAAGGCCAGATATCCAGTTAGCATGATTTCAGTCCTTGCACAGAGGTGTGTAAAAGGAACTTACTATGCTTTCCATGACTGGTCACGTTTTACTCTACCTTCTCTCATGCCTCTTGATGGTAGAAAATATTTGATTTGTTGTCTAAAGTTGTCTCTATCTCATCTAGTTTGAAATAGTTTATTTTGGGTAATTGCTCTGTACTACTTACAGTTTTTTCCATCTCTTCCTTCTCTGGTT
Organism: Lepilemur ruficaudatus; assembly: GCA_963574885.1. NCBI lineage: Eukaryota > Metazoa > Chordata > Mammalia > Primates > Lepilemuridae > Lepilemur > Lepilemur ruficaudatus. The sequence continues at coordinate 30,436 of CAUYRT010069063.1, read as the reverse complement.
GATGTAAATTTGGGAAACATGATTCATGAGTTGGCTCTAGAAAAGGGTCATTTGGTCCTTGTTGGCCCTAGTTACAGTATCCTACTTCATGTGGCCACTTGCTACACCTGCCAGAGTGTCTCTTGGTCTGTCAGTCATGGGGTCCTGCTCTGTTGACCACAGGGTTGAGGCTGGTCCCATTGGCTGTTTGGGGCAATGTTTGCAATTGATGTTTATATTAAATAACAACTAGCTTGTATTGAGCACATACTATGTGCAAGAACGTTGTTCTAACAACCTGAGGTGTACTAGCTCATGTAATTCTCACACTAGCTCTGTGAGATAGGTACAGATAAGGAAACTGAGGTTTACAGAGACTTAAGTACCTTGCCCACAGCCTGTAAGTGTCAAGGTCAGAATGTCCTGGCCTTTGCTGCTAATCCCAGTTATCAGATGCCCTCATACTTATAGCCTTCTCGTTTGACCCCAGGTCTCCTCTGGATCCCTTCCTCAAGGGTCCAGGAACTCTTGGCTGCTTTTCCACAGGATACTGGAGTGGTCAGACCCTATAGTTTGTTCTAGTATGCCTGTACTGAGATTCCCCAACCACTGCTGCTCTGCCTCTCCCTGGTCAGGTTGGGAGTAGGAATGAGAGGCTTGCAGTTTTCCCAGGTTCCTTATAGGGAAAGAAGGGAATTTGTTAGAATGATTTGAACTTTCTAGAGCCTACCTATTATGAGCTGCCTATTATGTTTGCATTGCCTCCAAATTCATATGTTGAAATCCTAGCCCCCGGTGTGATAGTACTTGAAGGTGGGGCCTTTGGAAGGTAATTAGGTTTATATTATGTCATGAGGGTGGGACCTTCATGTTGGGATTAGCCTCCTTATAAAAAGAAGAGAGGGACATGTCTCTCACTCTCTCTCTCCTCCCCATTGACCATGCACTATGGAAAGGCCATGTGAGGACACATGGAAAAGATGACCACCTATATGAACCAAGAAGCATGCCCTCGCCAGGCACCAGATCTTATTCCACCTTGGTCTTGGGCTTCCCAGCCTCCAGAACTATGAGAAATAAATGTCTGCTGTTGAAGTCACCGTGATTATGGTGTTATGTTACAGCAGCCCAAGTAGACTTAGATACTACCCTCCCTAAGACTCTCAGGAAACTCTTTCTCACCAGTTTTGTTCCTCCAGCCCCTGAAAGAGCTTCGTCCTTTCTCCTCCTTGTTTGATCTTTAAGCTTTAGAACTTAATGTGTAAAAACTCAGCTTTAAGACATTCAAGAGAATCATTGACAAGCTAGGTTATGAGGAGAAAAAAGATCTGGCTAGAAATTTGGGAAAAAAGTCCAAACAAGTCTTCTTAATTTCAGATGTTATACCAGTTGGTTGCTTTCCTGGACTGTTCCTTATGGTACATAGCTGAAGAGGACAGAAAAAAATAAAAAAAAAAACCCAAACACCTGAATTACACAGAAAAGACATTGGGTTATATTTTGAAACATTTCCCTGCTCCTTATACTCCTTTTAAAAATGTTTTCATTATTATGGGTACATAATAGTTGTATATCTTTATAGGGTATATGTGATGTTTTGATACAGGCATATGATGTGAAGTCATCAAATCAGGGTAATTGGGTATCCATCACCTCAGGCATTTGTCATTTCTTTGTGTCAGGAACATTCCAATTATACTGTTTTAGTTATTTTAAAGTATACCCTAACTTATTGTTAATTATAATCACTTTGCTGTGCTATCAAATATTGTTCATTCTATCTGACTATCTAACTATATTTTTACACCCATTAACCATCCCCAGTCTACCCTTCAAACCTCCCTGCTACCCTTCCTAGCCTCTGGTAGCTGTCATTCTACTTTCTGTCTCCATGAGAGCTCCTTATAATATTTAACCCTGATTGCGTTGCACTAGCAGAGGCAAGTTGCCACCTGGGAGTACTCTGCCCTGTCTTAGTGGTCTCCTCCCACCCTCACCCTGCCAAGACACAATTGAGAGCTGTCAGTATCTAAGTTCTGACATTCAAAGTTGGCATTTGGAAGGCTCTAGGGCTTCAAAGGAACCTCATATAAACTCCACACTGGTAGAAGTAAAGCCTTAAGCATCAAAAGCTGTAACACATAATTAGCTTGTGTGTTACAAGTGAGAATGGGAAAAAGAACTCAGAGAGGGAGCCCATAGAGGGCCAGTGTTAGCACTTGCATTTTGTCCAAACTGACCCTCTTCTTTTTAATATGAATATTCTCATTGCACTAAAGGAATGTTGTGTTACATGGTGTGCAGACAAATACTTGCAGTTTAATTTATGTGTGAAAGTTACAAGACTATATGGAGACAATAATGAGTCTCAGTTGATATATTTTGTTTTGTCTGCATACCTGGATTCCAGGTAATGTTTTCCTCATGTAGGGGAGAATAATCAACACTCTCTTTTATATCGAAGCATTTGGGCTCACATTATTAACTCTGTCCAACTTGTAAAAACTCTTTGCTGCCATTTCTGTTTGGAGACTAAGATATATACAATAAGTTTTGCTACCCTCCTCTCAAGGCTATTGGAGCAGCAAGATTATAAAACACAGACAAACATAGACAAATATAGAGAACCGTGTTTGGAGTTTATATGAGTAACTTTCTGCCTTGTAAGCACTTCTCCAGAACATGGCAGAACAAGGAAAGGGGAGGGAGTTCAGTTGGTCACCCGGGCTATTTATAAGGTCAATGAGGAAGGCTTGAGATAATGGGAAAATGCTCTTTTTTTCCTCTTTGTGTTTGCCATGTAGTCCACTTCCTATTGTTCCAAGTATCAGGAAAAACCCAAAGTTGGCCACATCCAAAGCAGTTGCATCAGAGCCCGGTAACGTGAGACTACCTTACCAGCCCTTTGATTTTAGTCGACAGTGGCCTTCCCCTTCTCCTCCCACATTCAGGTTCAGTGCCACAAACCACCACCATGCTGTAACTGAATAGGATCCCCAAGCCCAGCCGATGATCAGACACCCAGAGCATCCTATTCTATAATTATATATATACTTTCCCAGCTTGGGAACATTCTAAGGTGAATAAAAATGAACAGGAAAACAAACAAAAACCCACAAATTATGCTTATAGTAGAAAAATAACCAGAAGAATATTCTTTTCACTGAGGCATTGTTACTATTTTAATTTTAATCAAAACAATGTTGCCTAAAATTTAAGTTTACAGACAATCCACACCTCTGTAAAATTCATTTCTATTTCATTTCAAAGGGCTCAACTAAGGGGAGGAACAACACTTCAAGAACTCTCATCCTTCCCTAAAGACAAAGTTCTAGAGTTCATCTAAGTTAGCATTTAACGGTCTTCTTCATTCTTCCTCCTTTGACTGTATGGCATGTCTTTGGTTTCTCCTTCATTTAATTTACTGAAAATAAAGAAAATCTTCCTCTTATGCCACTCTGAGTGAGTGGTTCACTCAGAGACCTTTTAATACCTGAATCATTAAATACCTTTTAATACCTAAAACATGAAATCATGTTTTTTAAAATCCTCTTAAAATATTTCTTCTATTCCAATGTCCATCATTGCAAGGTTTTGCCCATTCTAGGTGCTGTCTCTGTCCTTGCCTCAACCTCTGCACTGGGACAGGTGTTCAGGGCACTGGTTGCAGATGTCTGCCAGTGGATTAGAGCTGGTCCATTGCAAAGAAGTGAAATAATATTAATAATAATGTTAATAATTATAAAATTGAAGTTTTTGTTTGTCAAAGCACTCTTTGGAGGGCAAAGGTGATGAACAGATAGTTCAAAGAAAAGGAAACTTAAAGGTCTTTTAACACAGTGCTCAGCACCATTCATGAAGGTGGAAATGCACATTACTGAGGTAAACCATTTTTCACCCAGTACGTTGACAAAGATCAGAGATCCAATAACCTACTGTGCTAGGGAGTACGTTGCAAAACAGACACTGTTGAAATCAGTGCTGAGATTTGGCAAAATCTAACAAAATTGCCAGTGCATATAACTATTGACCCATAAGTTCCACTTCTAGGAAATTTATTCTATAAATACGCTCACATATGCAAAGTGACAGATGTAGAAGGTTATTTATTACAGTGTTGTCTGTAACAGCACTTTACTGGAAACAACCTTAAATGTTTATTAGTAGGTTTCTGGTTATATAAATTTTGAGGATATCCTTACACTGGAATATGTAGCAGCCTTAAAAAGACTGAGATAGATAGATAGATAGATAGATAGATAGATAGATAGATAGATAATCAAAACAATGTTGCCTAAAAGTTAACTTTTAGATAGATAATGATTTCTAATTATAAGTGAAAAACATAGCACTGAAAAGAGGGCTACCATTTGCATAGAACGGGTGGAGGAAGGTCTATATATACGTATAATATTTGCTTATAGAAGAAAAAATACTTGTGGAAGGACATACAGGAAATTGATAGCAGATGTTGCCCCCACAGAGGGGAACTAGAGGGCTGGGGGACAGGGAGGAAGTGTGTATTTCTGTCTACACACACACACACACACACACATGCATGCTTATTTATGCTTGAATTTTGAATGACACAAATGTATTATCTATTTAGAAACTTAAAAACTCTCTTGTTGTAAAGAGTAAACATTTTTATTTTTAAGAAAAACAGTATGTATCACAGTAAAGAGGGTGTGGCAGATCAAATTTTCCAAAGATAGCTGTATCAATATATCACATCACGCATGCTCTTCTTACGAGGTGATACTGACACCTGAATCTGAGTGAGCTTGGGACCTTGTGGAAGTAATTATTGGAATTTCAAGGGTAAGTCATAGCAGTCAATATAGCTGCCCCCAACTCTATTCCTCTGTGGCGATGCTTGCCCTGGGAACTCAGCTACCATGTTGTGAGGAAGCCAAGTAGCCCCATAGGAGGATTTGGGGAAGATGTCCCTGCACCAGCCCCAGCTGAGGTCCCACTGGACAATCAGCATCAACTTCTAGACTTGGGAGTTACTGGAGCAGGGAGTCTTATCCCCTCCCAGCTCTGTCCAAACTGCAGATTTATAAGAAAAATAAATAATATATTGTTTATGTTTGTATCCCACTAAGTTTGGGGATTGTTTGTTGTTATATAGTGATAAATAACTAGAACAGAGAAAAAAAATTGGAAGTTTTTGAGAAGGTACTCTGGGGTACCTTCATGAAATAAGGTAAAGACAGGGATATAGCTGGGTCTCAGGCACAGCTAAAATCTGCAGGTGGTCACTTTCAGGATTCTCTCTCTTTTCATCAGTTTTTCTCCATCCTTTTCCTTTGGCCCCTGGGGGCTCCTTCTGAGAATTGGGGCTATTTTCTAGGAAGAAGAAAGTTTAAAATGAGTAGTCCTTGCTTATGACTTTGAAGGGACTCTTACAAAAGTAGTAAATTGCTTTTGGTGTGAATTTAAATCTCAAAAAGAATCTCTAAACAAGCACTGCTTTAATTTTATGATAGCAATCAGTGGCAAATGGGATTAGTTGAACAGAAGTTTTTATAAAAGTATCATCTTGGATTATTCTCATGAAAGTCATTAAGATCCATTGATTAGGGAGCTAGTAGGACATTAATAGTAAATCAAAAGAGAGACAAAGGACAAATCCTTCCAATGTGGCTTTATATTTAAACCAATTTTGTGGAGCTGCAATGTACTACAGGTGTTAGGAACCTGGACTCCGGGGCCAGACTGCTCTGCTACATGTGGCTCCACCACTGGTGTCTTTATGATGTTGAACAAGAAATCTCTCCATGCTTCAATTTCCTCATCTGAATGCTGGCTTTAATAACCATTCCTGTCATAGTTTTTATGAGTTTTAATAAATTACATGTAAAGCACTAATAATAGTGTCTGGCATAAAATAAGTCCTCAGGGGATAATGACTTATTTTTATATACCAGATGCCAGATCTGATATCCTATGGGATTTGTCTTAAATTAAGCCTTTGTCCCTAGAAGGCAAATTCAGATATGGTAATTCCAGGCCAAAAGTTATATGCTAACGGTAAACTCCTTTCTAGTGCTAACCCTTTGGTTCCTCTCTTTGTCCATAACTGAGAGGGGCAGAAATGTTATGGATGTGGTAGATCGGCACTCAGCAGCAATTCCAACCTCCTCCGTCCGAGTGTGCCTAGAATCCTGCAAAGGCTGGTGAACTAAAACCAACCTTTCTCAAACTCCTATGCAGCTGGTGCTCTGGATACAAATTAGGTTCTCCACTGGATGCATTTAAACAGATTATTTAAAGTGGATGTGAGACAGAGCCATCTTCTGGTTGCTTTGGCTGTTTCTGCTGGAAAACACGGTTGTGAAGACTTTGCGGAAGTCCAGTGTCTGCTCACTAGTTCTGTGTGTCGAAAGGCAGCTGCAATGGGAAAGGCAGTGGCTGCAGTTCTTTGATCCCTGGGTCACAGCATTGGCAGTGTGTTTGAAGTCAACGAATCCAAAATTCATCTCCTAAAGTGCTGTGTGTCTAAAGTTATTAGAGATGGCAGCCCCTTTGGCAGGCCCATTCTGTGATGTTGGTTGGGAATCATTTCCGGACCCCATTCTTTCAGCCCCTCCAATAATTTCATAAGCACCCAATTTCCTGCATTGCATCCTTTCAGCACTTTTTTTTCAGACAAATCCTGACTGATTCAAACAGGGAGTCACAAAAGTTGTTTTCCTCATGGCAGTCCTTTGTCAAATGACTCATTTTTTCAACTTATTCAATGTGAACTTGCTGAGCTTCTCTTTATAATGGAAGAGAACAAGAGAAGGAAGGAGGAGGATGAGGTGTTGGAATATGGATAAAAGATATTTCCTTAAAAACAATAGCAAACAACGTTTATCATGTCTCCCAGGGGAAAAGCCATTCTTCCGCTCTGGTGCTGTTATGGGGGTGCAATGAGGTCATGTGGTGAGACCCCCTCAGAGTAGCCCTCAGCATGGTCACCCCTAAAAATATCGGTTGACTTGACAATTATTGTTTGATATTTTCACTTGATCAGAGAGATTCAGGTATATTTTAATCTCTGCCGTGCCACCTTGAAAAATTGACTTTTTAATGCCTCTCATTCTTCATCAGCACTAGCATTGGGCTTCCCCCCAAAGCTGTTCTCAACCCCCTTTTCCCTTGCCACTTCCCTCCACACAGCCTAGAAGGCTACATACTCACTGCCCTCACCTCTCTTGCCTCAGCAGTGGTGATGTGATCCAGTTCTAGAGGAACTCTGCTCAAGATAGCTTCCGGAAAAAACTTTTGTTTTCCTTATAAAAGAACAGATGTGGTCAGTGGAAATGTCTTTCTTCTGTTTCTCCTACCCTGAAAATAAATATGGTGTCTGGAGCTGTAGCAGCCATTTTGTGAACATGAGATGACAAGACAATTCACCAAGGAAAGCACAGGGAGAAGACAGAAGGAGCCTGGATCTTTAACAACACCATCAAGCCTCCACATCCACCCTGGATCTTTACCCCTGAGGGTTTCCTTCAGTGAGAATAATAAAGCCCTGTTTGTTTAAGCAAGTGTTTGTAGGGTATTCTATATCTTGCAGCCTCATTCCTACAAAATACATTATTTATACCTCCTGCAGTTTTTGTAGGAACCCAACAAGATACTGGTGTGAAAGTGCTGTACTTTGAAAACTATAAAAAGAGAACAATTTTAAAGTCCTATTTTAAAAGGAATCAGATGTTTTTCTGAGTAGCTCAAGGTAGAGGAAGTTTCAATGAAATGATAAATGATTGAAATAAATATGCCACATACTCCTTTCAACAACTCAGATGAAGGCTTTCCTCTTTCTTAAATTATTAATAACCCCATTTAGTCCTTTCAAAGTGCTTTGCCATCATTTGATATTTAATCCTCAGAATTTCCCCAGAAGATTGTGAAATCTCATTTTACAAGGGAAGAAGTGAAAATAAGGTTTTCAAAGACGTTCTCAAAGATTCCATATGCTTGTGGCAGACTCAGAACTAAAAGTCAAAGGATCTAACAGTCCAGTGTATAATTGCCTTTCTCATGGAAGTTTGATGTGCAGGGCATGACAGCCTGAGAAAGCTCTAAGAATTTAAAAATATTTTACCTTACAAATATATCCAAAATAAAGTCCAGCTAACCATATATACGTGTGAACAGAATATCTTTATGCTCAAGAGTAGAAGAAAGTCAAGGAAAGAATATCTTCTATCAGTAATGAACTTACATCTGCTTGTATACCAAGAGTCTTATCCAATCCTGGCATAGAAGAAATGATATCAGATTAATTTGTTATTTTCCCAATGTACCTGGTGATAAACAGCAAAAGGGTACCTCTTTTGGTAGCACATGTTGAAAAACAGAGGCAAAAATAAAGAGAAATGTCTAACTGCCTAAATAGGAAGTACATTCATGACCACCCTTGAACAAAGAAGCAAAGAGTTATTCATTATCAAAACTTCGTTCAGAAGTGTGGTGCTCAGAATCTTCCTCTGTCTTCAACCAGAGAAAATGTTCTGTCAATTTTATCATGCTTTGTTTGATGAAATAGAGATTTGGCCTTTAATTAATGATGTTATTTTTAAGAACAAATTTATGCATTTGGAAGTCTTTTACCCGAATTGTAAGTTAGTAAGATTTACATGATATGAAATCAAAGAGGGGAAAAAGACAAAAGAAAAATGGAGCTTAAACAGAAATACAAAAAAGGATTTAATTAAGTCTATTATTGCTAACTTTATTTTCAAGTCCAGAGAAGGCTAATATAAGGATTTTGTATGCCAGCTCTACTACGTCCTAGCCATGAGCCCTTGACCAAGTAATGAATACTTTGTCCTCACATTTAATTTCCTCATATGGTAGATGGCATAATGATAGTATCTACCTCGTTGGATGGTTGGGCAGGCTGGAATAGCAATGATCATGTTATTATTATTTTCTGGACACAACTAATGGTCACAAAAGACAAATACCGTAGAAGTTGTCACCTGAATAAACATTTAGCTTGATTGGAGTGTGGGTGAAGGTGGTTTGGCTTCTAGGATAATACCGCTCCACCGGCGTCTGTTTGGATTTAAATTATTGCTATTTAGGTCTTTTGGCTTTTTAGCAAGCACCTGGTAGGGCCTATCTCAAGTATATTTTGTAAAATGCTAGGGGCAGATCCTTGAAAGGTGACAAGGCCACAGTGGTGATTGGACATTAAAGGGGACACAGCTAAGTTTAAGGAATGAAGAGGGTGGTGCTTGGCAAGAAATAAGGGTGTTCCTGTAAAGAAATCTACTGTAAAGGGGGAGAAAATGATCAAAAATTATTGAGGAATTGTTTGTCACAAGAAGCAGATAGCTGCTCAGAAATGTGCTTTCCAGAAAGTAGAAATAGTAGAACCCTGACATGCCCTCTGGATTTCTTGCCATGGTCTATGAGTTCATGTGAGTTAATACTAGGAGAATCAGATTTTTGTGAGATGTTTAAATTTTTGTCACCTGGAGATGTTGCACATGTGTATTTAATTTGTTAACTACCTCTTCTGCACTAGGGTTATGCTGTAACAACAAGGGGGTGAGGGTTACAATTGTAAAAGGGGTCACAATCTTGCCTATTGCATGTAGCAGATACGCCCATGGGTGGTGTCGGGAAGAGACAGGACGAAAATGAGCAACAGCTTGAAACTGGAAGAATCAAACTGGGTGAACTTCTAAAAAAAATATGCACAGAACATAAATGTTAGGCCAATCCTGGCTTCTAAATACTGTTATTGTCAGGAGTAACCAGCAAAGGATTGTGCCCTTCATCACTAGGATGCCAAGTCTGAAGACCTGTCGTCCCCCCAGGTGGCTCATCTGGGGATTCACTCAGCCTTTCAATTAAAACTGAGCTGAAAGTGGAAATATGATGAAGGAAGGGTGAAAAAGACAAGGCAACTGAGGAAAAAAGAAGGATCTGATGGGGTATGCTGAAAGAGTGAGGGGAAATCAAGGAGAAGGAAAAGAGAAAACAAAAGAAGGAGGAAAATGAGACAAACTGCAGGGAAGGAAGAAAAGAAACATGAGAAGGGGGCAAGCATGCCATCAGAAAGACTTTGCCCTGGGATTGGACTGTGAGCTAGAACTGGAAACAGGAAAGAAGGAAGGGAAAAGTGTATCTAGGGGGAGCTTATTGAAGTAGAAGAGGTAGGAGAAAAGAAGGGATAGAGAAATAAGAAAATGCTATTTGTTAATCCAGATGTCTGGATAATAATCATTTTTGTGTATATTGTATCAAAGCTTTTAGAGGCAATGTCTGCAAAAGCACAATCAATATTATTGCAAAACAATGTTGCCCTTTGAGGAGGCAGAGTATATGAGGGGGAGGAGGAATCACATAAATGATGAAGGAGGAGAGGAGAGGCTACTCCTGTGGGATACTGCAGAGAGGCTGACGCTGAACCCTTGAGAATGGAAGTGATGCAATGCCTGTGAGAATGAACAGGATGTTTACTGCCTTTTTGCACAGAAAAAAAGAAAACAGAAAAAAATATAGCACAGGCTATACATAACTATTTCCTAAAGAAGATCATGCTGGCATCTGATTTATCCATCATTGAGTTAATCAATTGTCAATTTGAGGCTTTGACATGTGTAGTAGTTATTTACATGTGATATTATGCACTAGTTATCTTTATTTCTATTTTTTTGAGACAAAGTCTCACTCTTCTGCCTGGGCTAGAGAGATCCTTCCTGGGCTCAAGAGATCCTTCTGCCTCAGCCTCTCAAGTAGCTGGGACTACAGGTACATGCTATCATGCCTAGCTAATTTTTTATTTTTTATAGAGATGAGGTCTTTCTATGTTGCCCAGGCTTGTCTCAAACTCCTGGCCTCAAGCAATCCTCCCACCTTGGCCTCCCAAGGTGCTAGGATTACAGGAGTGAGCCACCATACTCAGCCTGCATCAGTTATTTTAGTTTTGTTGAGAGGCCATTAGGCTGAGACAATTTCAGTGCCTTAGGTTGCTACATAAGCAAATAGAAACCAACTTAGTGTGACTAGTAAAATGAAACTTAAGCTTAACCAATTAGAAACAACCAACTAACATCTAACTAGGGTCTTAACCAATCGGAAAGCATAAACTAACCTCTAACTAAAGACTTTACACATTAACCAATTAAACATTTTCTTTGTCTCCCTTCCATGAACACCTTGTAAAAGTTTTCCACCCCAGCTCTTTCACTGGAGCCTAACCCACTTTTGGTTTGGTGCTGCCCAATAGATGAATCAGCTCAAATAAATTCTGTAAAATTTTAATGTACTTAAGTTTATCTTTTAACACTATTTTTAAACCTGCCTTTAGTACTTTTTTATTTGTGTGTTGGTTCCATTGACTTTATGACGTGAGTCATTTGTGGCTCTGTTAATTCAGACATCTATCAAGCTCTCTCTTAAACCAGCAGTCCTCAAATTTTTGTGAGCATCAGAATCATCTAGAGAGCTGGTTAAAAACAGATTTCTAGGCTCTATCCCACCAGTTTCTGATGCAGAGGTTCTGGGGTGAAGAATCTGCATTTCTAACAGGTTTCCAGGTGATGCTGATGCAGCTGGTCCAAGGCCTTCACTTTGAGAAGGACAGCATTTGACAAATGAGAGTGTTTCTACTATGTGTTAATACTATTACTGCAGAGATAATTAAATAAAAGATTGTATTTCCAAGGATATAAATTTTAAAGTTTAGAAAAAATGGATTAAAATCATTAGGAGACAAAGTTATCAATTATATTACTATATCAATAGCAAAATCAAAGAATTCTGTGATGTTTTGAAGGAAAAGCTTCTGAAATTTGTCACCTTCTCTGATTATTAATAGATGACTTGCTCAAAGTTATGGCCTTCCCAGTGTAGAGTCTTCAATTTTAAAACCTCAAACATAAGAGTTATAGTGGAAAATTTCTCCTCTTTTTCACGTGATCTCAACTTGGCTGAGAGAAAAGGACACATTCACTAACACTTCCGTCGTCTTAGAATAGTCCTGGCAAGGAAGCTTGTGCTTTTCTCTCCATCTCCTCTGAACAGAGCATGCTACTCTTGGGCCATGTTGTGCACTAGAGGACTGTGCTCATAACAGAAGAGGGTGTCCCCTTTTTGTCTTCCTGTGACTCCCTGAGCTCTCAGGTTCAAACAGGCTTGTCTCCACTTTTGTCTTCATGCAGTGAACACACCCGGGCAGAGTTCTTCCACAAGCAGACATCTCTCCTGAAGACATTATAAAATGCAGGCTTGGAAGTGGACTCAGAATCTTATGCAGGCTTTGGATACATGCCCCCAGTGTGAATGTGCAGATTCTGGATCTAAGAAAACTTCAAGTCTAAGCTGCATTCTCCATTCATTGCAGAAGCTCTGCTAAGCCATTAAAACAGTTGGGTATCTGGTTTGTTTGGTTTTTTTTTCTTTTTTTCTTTGTTTTTTGAGTGCTTACTTCATTAGTCAACATGCTGGAGGGGAAGCAGGAGAGAATTTTAGACCTGCCAGATTTCTAAAATATAGGCTAGGGAACAAGTAAGATGGGCACTTGGACAGCAAAGGGCAACCCAGGGAGACTGAGGATCTCAATGTAGGCCAGCTTGGGCTGGGACAACTCACAGTGGCTTGTAACATGGCCATAGCTGTACTTTGGGCCCAGGGATGCTCAGGAGCAGAGTTCAATTTAAGTGCCACCTCAAAGGTGTCTTCACTATGTAAGGCCTTTTTAGATGTTTGTATGTTTGTAGAAAGAATGATTATTGCTTTCATAGTGTCTTTTCTTCCCATTTAGTACTTCTCAGCCAAGTCTACAAAAGCAATGGAGTTTCCCATGGGGCATAGGACACTAATATGTTCATTCTGGCCTCCAGGTTTTCAGTGTCAGGCTGCAGTAGCAGCTGCAGGTTAGTTACTCCAAATTTAGACTTCTTTTATTTTGCTGTAAGCAATATCAAGATCCAGATAGTTTCTTGGGATTAGGAAGATTCTGTACAGGGTTCTGGAAATACCCTACTTCTACTGCCAGATCTTAAATTGGCTCAGAACTGGGTATATCATTAAGTCTGCTCATGGACGTTGATTTTAGAGACTTTGACAGAAGCTTCAACTGTAAAAGGGTAGTGAAATAGACCAAGAAGAACACAGACCTTCTCCTACAGGGAGAGGATATGCCAAATTTTAAACTGAAGTGGAGGCAAAAACCAAACCAAATCAAACCATTCTCATTACAGAACAAAGACTAAGAGGAACCATTTTAAGGTTTCCATTGAAAGCACTCATCATTAGGAATTTGCTTTGTTTAGTGATATTTGGGGCAAAAAAAAATTCTCTGTAAAGAGGTTTCATCTTGCAATAAGATCAGCAATGAAAATAAGGGAAAGCAAAATAAAGTATACACATTGAGAGGTAAGATAGGAATGGAGAAAGGCTGAATTCTTATAAAAATATGGGACTAGGAAAAAGGGAAGAGGTGTAGGGTATGGGCTCAAAAAGATCAAATAAGAACCCAGTCAGTGTGAGAGCTAACTGGGTTAATTCCCCCAGCAAGAGCCCAGCTAGAAAAAGCTATGCAGAGAGGAGCTTGTCTTTTCTTTTATTCTTCTTATTTTTTTTTTAAATTTTATTGTGGAAATTTCCAAGAAGACACAAAGAATAAAGAATAATATAATGAACCTCCATGTGCCCATCTCTCAGCTGTAGCAATTACCAACACATGGCCGTTCTTGTTTCATCTGTACCTCCCCACTCCCCCCTCAGCCTCGCACCTGCTAGATTATTTTACAGTTAATTCTAGACATCATATGATTTCATCGGTATTATCTCAAAGAAACAAGAATTTAAAAAATGAAATTTTACCGCAATATCATTTTACATCTAAAAATATTAAAAATTTTAGCATCTCCTTCGTATTACAGAATTTCTAGCTAGTTCTCCAAGTTCACCATTGCTTCATAAATACCATATATGTGTGTGTATATAGATACAGAGAGAGAGAGTTTGTTTGTTTGATGCAGGATGAAGCCTTCACACTGCATTTGGTTGATATGTCCTTTAAGTTTCTTTCCATTGAATAACAGCCATTACCTCCTTCTTTTTTTCTATTTATTTGTTGAAGAAACTGTACCATTTGTTCTCTAGCATTTTGAGAGGTGTCCTCAAAGTTGCAATAACAATTTCATGGAAGAGTTGCATAGGGCGGTTTCAAAAATTTGAATGACATTTATGACAGAAGGACTGGGACGATTAGCAGAGGATACATTAAACATTGTTAGATGAGTTTGAAGGTGACCCAGTCATTTCAGATGGCAAAGCTCATATGGCCATAGTTTGGGGGAAGATTCTCAGGAAACACACAGGGTTAGGACTCTGTGCAAAGGTTTAGGGAAGATGAAGCACAGTACAAGGGGATGTAGGTTCAAAAGAGATCCACTCTAGGCCAGGTTAACTGTTGGGCTTCCGGAAGTTACCTTATGGACAGAACTATTCAACTGGTGAAGGTGACTGGATGTGTTTGAGCAATGAACGCATTTGGCTGACCCCAGAACTCATTGATTCCACGTAGGGGAATCCAGAATGACTCTCTGGTCTTAAAGGAAAAAGAGGGCAGGAACTCTGATCCAGCAATTAATGTTATTTAGTCGGAAAAAAAAAAAGAGAGAGAGAGAGAGAGAAGCAAAGCTCTGCTGGTCCTGCAGAACTCATGGAAGAGCAAAAGGAAATAGCACATTAGGGCATGTCCCATTGCTGCAGGAAAACATGCAGCGGAGGAAATAGTTCTGTGCCCAATGATGTGAGGAAAACGTTTCCAAAGATTGAAAACTCAAAAGCCAAGGAAAAGCAAAGTTTTGGGGAAATGCACATGAAAAAGATCATAATGATCCTCGCTTAGAAATATCCACAGTGTCTTTAGTTAGGGCTTTGCTGAGGGTAATTCTCCAAATGAGGCCACTAGGGTGATAAGAAAGAACTTCATCTGTAAAACAGGGTTCCTAGATTAAGGACAGTCCAGGACCAAATCTGCTTCAGTGCAAGGCTAAACCCCTCTTAGGTTTCTATTTGGGCTGGAGAAATAAAAAAGGGAAAGAGGGTAGAATTACAGAGACTACAGAGTGTGAATGTGCTTAAGGAGGGAATGGAGGCTACATCACTAGGCAGTGTTCAAACTCAGGGAGGAATTGGATCCCCAAGTGCAAAGATCAACAGAGAAATAAAAGTACATGTTATCAAAAATTTTTATTGTGGAAATTTTAAACCACACACAAAAGTTAAGAAAATAATATAATATGTCCCTATCATGCAGCCCCATCAATCATATAAAATTGTCACCATTTTTGTTTCAACTATTATTTCACATGATTTTATGGTGGAGTATGTTAAAAGTCCGGATGTCATATCATTTCAGTAATAAATAGTGAGGAGGTTTTTAACATACAAGATCAACACAGAAAGGATCGGCAAAGCCTTAGATAAAACCGGAGGACTAAAGGTGTCAACCCCGCACAGTTCAAAGTTTTAGAAGAAGAAAGTATCTCAAATGCCACTCTCTAAGTAAGACAGTGTATACAAGTGATGTCTCCATTGGCACAGGAAGCTCAATGTTACAAAGAATGGGCAATCTCTCCCCTGTGGGTTTAAATTCTCTGGTAATGAGCTCCAGACCACATGCCCAGTTGATGTCTGTGTTGGTCAGCCTGAAACCAAAAATATTTTATCTGTAACTTTGCATTTTCTTCACATGCCTGCCTTTCACTAGTGTGGATCTAAATTGTACTATTTATAAAACAGGGGAGAGATCATTTTGCTTGGGATAACTGCTCTAAAGGCATAGGATTTGTTTGCTTGTCTTTCCTGTTCTTTGGCACAGTAGAATGCATGAGTAATTTGTGGTTGGGTTAATTCAACTTCATAGTTGCTGAAAAAGGCTACAGTCATTCTAGTGCTTCAAGGATGGCCCCAAACATTGCAGCTGCTGAAGGAAATCTGGCCCCTTCAGAATGAGACCAAACCAACAAAATTGGAAAGCAGAGACAGAAAAAGTTTAAATTTAGTTTACCGACGTGAGGAGAGTTTGGTACAGAACTTTAGTGCTTTTTGTCATAACTTAATCAACAAATTAATATTTAAATTTCTGTATTTGAATATTGTATTTATGATGTCTTTTTTGAATATTTTTATGCTGGCATAAGAATGGTGTACTTTTTGCTGAGCTGGCTGCACAACAGCTCAACACAACTTATGATCAATACGACTTAAGGAAAACAATTGAATAGGAGTAAATTTTCATCCTTTGGTGTGGAATGGTGTTAAGGCAAATTTAGTGAGTTCCCACCTTCCTCACAGCCTTTAGAGGCAACAGGTAGACTACCCAATGCACTGGTCCCAGTGGGATACAAGGGAAGCATCCTTATGAATGCGGGAGCTGGCTTGCTCAGACACAATGCAGGTTTCCTCTCTGCAGCAGGCCAGCCCTGCCCAAGGCTGACCACAGGCTTGGCAGTTAAGCCCAACAGGTTTAAAGAACAAATACCTGGGGAAAGTTAATAGGGAGCCCTTTGTTCCTATCCCTGCATTTCCACAGGGGTCCATGCAAGAGGAAACTTTCACCTACAATTCTAACCTCTGGGAAGTGCCATGAGGGAGCCTCTGCCCTACTCCTGATCCCTCAGAACAGGAATGGTCAGTGGGCGATCCAGGCATCACATTGGTTGGGCCACACCTTACTAGAATTCAGTTTCCTGGGCTCAGGAGCAGAGAAGGTTGAACTTTTTCTCTCTTTCTCTTACCACCAAAGTGAGTCCAGAAGGTTGAGGGGAGGGTGGAGCTCTAACTGTCTTTTTCTTTCCTGCTGGTGTCTCTGCAGGAGACCTCCCTTCTTAATACGGGCTGAGGACTTGGGTGTGGATTCTGCTTTGCAGACCAGGTTTTACTGCAGCAGGTGTGTCTCAGAGTGTGCTGTCCTCGGCCTTCTTGGAGATTTGAGGTGAAAGGTAGGAAGCCTCTGGTCTAAGCCACATTCTCAAACATAGTTCACCAAAAGCCTTGTATTTTGGGTATACCTTGTTATGTAGTTCAGAGATTTGTTTTGTGTATATTCTCCTTTGGTTAAGATGGTAGAAGGGAGAAGGCATGAGGTTTTGGCTACTGAATCTCTAAAAGAACAATTCAGTTTTTCACATGGGGATAAATCTAGTTTTAGGCGTAGATTTTGGTAGAATCCAAAACTGTTTGAATCTTAAATTGCTGACAGTCAATTGGTCCTGTTTTTTCCAAATTCAGTGGTTCTCAAGATTATAGTGTCCTAACAGACATGGTATAAGTAAGTTCAAAGTACAATTAGGAGTACATTTTTGTTTAAAAAAATTTATTAAACATTTAAAAATTATAGTTGTTTATTGTTCCTCAGTTTTGAAGCCCAAATGTACTGAAGAAAAGCTATTTAAATCACCATTTTAGCAAGCATGCAAAGGATAAGCAAATATTCATAATTAATCATCTTTTTAGTGATTTTGTTGAGGAATCTGGGAACCTGGAATAACCTTTCCGACAGCTGTTATAACAGTGTTCTCTGTTACTACTCTAATTGAGATTCATAGGTCCTGATTGTTTTCTGAGAAACAATTCTTTCCCACACCTAGAGTTTAGCGATGAATATGGGTTATTTAGATACTTGGATCTTCTGATCGAATAATACATTTGTCATTGTTTTTGCATCCCATAGTTAGCCTAGTCAACAAAGAAATATTCTTGAATCAGTATATGATATAACCACAAACTTGCCACTGTAAGCTCCATCTTGCTTTGTGAATTTGTTTAGTTTGATTTTTCCCATAGTAATAATGCAAGACATCTTCACAGAAATAAAACCACATCATCCCTTATGACATCCCTTAAAACCTGATAGTCTGGATTAAAATGAATGTAACCACTTGTTGTTGATTTAAAATTCATTGTGAGGAAGAACTTGGGTGGGAGGGTGGGGTACAGTGTGTGTGTTTGTATGTGCATACAAGTTACACAGCCTTCCAAGAGCCTCAGTGTAGTTTTAAACTTTTAATTTAAAACTTACACTTTAGATATGATATAGCCATCAGAAAATGACATTTCAAAGCAAATTGAATTTTTTCTCCAGAGGTTGACATGGGGTTTTAACTTTGCCAGCCATAGGACATGATTTACCTTCTTAGCCAAGAGAACCATATGTTTGTCACAGAGTTTATTATGTAATTTAGTTGCTTAAGTGTAAATATAATTCATCTTAGGTGCTACTTAAGGAATATTTTGAGCATACTTATAAATTAAGTTATTAAAGTTTCAAAGTGCACAGACTCTATACAGATTTGTATGAAATGAGGAATAGATTGGGCTACAATGAGAATTAAAATTTTATTTCTGAAAAATGATATTTTCTAGCTATAGTGCAGACTTCCTCATTTGTGATTTGTGGGATCATCCCCTAAATAAACTATCTGCACCCAAGTCCTCATCTCAGGGTCTGCCTTTGAGAGAATCCACCCTGAGACATCCTCCAACAAAGGTTGCCTCAAAGGCTAGATTTTGAATTCATTTAAGAGGAACTAAGAAGTAAATCTGTCAAAATTTGCCTGAAATTTACATACTTCATTTCAGAAAGTATTTCCAAGCTTGTTCAACTTCCTCTTGTCTGTAACTCTGCCTTCTCTCCTGTGTCTCTTTTTCTCTTTGGGGAAAAAATGTAGAGATTAAAGAGAGGTGAGGGGTAGGGTGCCTTTCTTTGCTAGTTTATACAAAGATTTTATAATTCCACACAGAGAAGTAA
The DNA here is from genome assembly GCA_963574885.1 of Lepilemur ruficaudatus. Classification (NCBI taxonomy): domain Eukaryota; kingdom Metazoa; phylum Chordata; class Mammalia; order Primates; family Lepilemuridae; genus Lepilemur; species Lepilemur ruficaudatus. The sequence continues at coordinate 11,676 of CAUYRT010069063.1, read as the reverse complement.
TAGGTCAAAGTCTCTTTTAGCTAATAAGGTCAGAGTTATTAGTTTGTAAGACATAGAGTAGAAGTTATATCCTACGAAGAATGTGAATTTATCACGTGGACACAACGGAAGGCTGTATAACTTGTATGCACATACAAACGCACACACTGCACCCCATCCTCCCACCCAAGGTCTTCCTCAAAATGAATTTTAAATATTAAAGAAGTGAATTTTCTCAGGTTTTTTATTTTAGGAATTTTAGGTTAAAACAAGTTGCAGCTTGAAGTGACATCTCTCCATCTTTTCTTCCCTGCCTTTGGCTTCGGAGTGCGTACTTCTTCCCATGTCTGAAGCCTTCATCCTAGGCTGGGAGCAGGTTCTAGAACGATGGCCAGCCTGCAATTACCCAGGCCTTATGTAGAGCATCAGAGACTGAACAAAACAAGATGCCAAATGAGTGACATTTTTCTCATGCTGGGCCCCTCAAGACGTGCAAGACAGCAGAGGGGACCAATGAATTGAAGCTTAGTATTTCTATTAAAGAAGCGCCCTCTCCAAAAGAAAAGGGGTGATGTGCTGTGGACAGAAGGCTGGGGAAAAAAGGGAGGGTATTGCAAGAAACAGGATAGAAAGGGGCTGAGCTAGGAATGAAGGGGGATCCATCTGGGATTGTCCGTATTCCCAAAGCTTCAGCTATAAGGCCATAGCCCTCTGACCTCATTGGGATGACATGGCTACATCACAGGCACAATGTCAGATTTGCCTTGACACAGCTCTGTACACCTTTGGGAATCTTCAATGAAAAAAAGTCTACATATTAATAATACCCAGTATGTATTTGCTGGGCAAGGCCAGCCACATAGCCTCTAGTTCAGGGGGAAGGAGAGTCCCCTCCTCTCTGGTTATCACTCAGTGGGGGACCTTCTTATGGACTCCTGGGCAACAAAGATCAACAATACAAAGATAAGAGCTCACCAAGGAAAAAACAGTGAGGTCTGTACCCTATTTTTCCCTCCTCAGAGCATGACTGGAACACACCCATTGGGTAGAAGAAGAGAAGGACCCCCAATCATGCCACACACATTTCTGCACATGAGTTGTATTATAAAATGATACAAATTCTCTCATATTGCTAGTTTTTAGTGACCTTTATCTCTCCTTGCTACCATAATAAATAGCAATGGAAAGAACATGGGGTTGGGGGTCATGTCCTGTGTTCATGGCTCCAGATCCCAGAGACCCAGACGTTGCAGAGGATGAAGAAGAGAATCTAGGTATTGGGTGGTGAATTTCATTGGGACTTAAGATTTACCATGAAATTTAACTTCCCTGTGAAATTTTTAAACCCTTATGTCTCTATGGGAATTTACTAATGTGAGGAATTTATATTATTCAAATTAGAAGCAATTTATGTGACTTTTTGGGGTAGAGGAGCTAAGATGGGTCTATGGAGAGTTTAGAAATAGGATAGGTGGTGAATTTTTGGTTTAGTGCATTGTGTAGCTTTCAAGTAAACCTAAGTAGACTTCTGTCCTGGCCCATTTCATAAGCTTAGGGGAGGGGGTGGGGCAAAATATGAAACTCCCACCTCACTGGTCTCTGAGAGGGATAAATATCAAGGGAGAGGCCACCTGAATGAGGCAGTAGGCCCTTTAACCCAGGGCCTGGGCCATCTTAAGCATTTTCTGTTAAGCCTAGTGGCTGAAAGAGGACTAAAACTGTCCAGAGAGGGGCCCAGGAAGCAGGGATGGGGAGCTCTCAGTACCTCTTCCAACCCTAGGCAAGCTTACCTTCTCAGCTCTCTGACCCCATGATCTCCACTATCCTCTTACAAGACCAAGGAGCTCTCAGGTGATTGGATTCTGTAACGCTGATTGGGTTCCCTTCACTAGTGGGTGGGATTTCTGTGCTACACAAAGTTACACGGGCCTGGGAGCGTCCACTCCTCAATTCTTTCTTTCACTGTGGCTGGATGGGCAAGCTGAGACAGGTCATATCCACTGTAATAGGCTGGGCCATCCTGTTTTTCCTCTTTGCTGCCTTTCACCTGCAGGTTGCATCTTGCAGCAAGAACCTTCAACACAGTGACCAGCAGGTGTTAAGATTGGGATTTACGTACAAGCAAGAATTCCTTTTTGGGCCTTGTGCTGAAGTTTTGGATTTTATCCCAATTTCATCTGAGAACCTGGCACAAAGGATTATGGTCACCAGGTAATAAAACAGTGCCTTATTTTTTAATTGATATCTTCCTTGTGTGAGTAACTCCCTTAGGAATCCCATAAAGAATAGTTACTATTAGCAGAACAGAATTTGGGAATTTGGGAATTCTTGACTATTTGGTGACCAATTGTCCTGGTTTGCCTATGAATGCGGGGTTTCCTGGGACACAAAACTCTCAGTGCTAAAAGTAGGAAAGTCCTTGACAAGCTGGGATGAGTTGATCGCCCTACCTGAAATGCCATGTGAAAGCTATTAAACCCCACATGTAATTTAACTTCTACTGCCTTCAATATGTTGCCAACTCTCTCTCAGCCTTAAATCCCTCACCTGTAGAAGGGTTTTCTGAACGTTAAATTATGCTTAATCAAATTCCTTAGCATATTTTCTGATTCATAGTAGATGCCCCATTGTTATGTGTTTCTATTTTATTGTCTTACTTTTATTGGAACAACAGAATAAAAACGATATTCTGAGAAACAAGCACAAAGTAGGAGGAATTGAATTACTTTTCTGAGTGGAATAATTAGAAAAGTTTTCTGAGGCCCGTTTTCTTTGAGGCTTTCCACCCCAGTGTTAAGCAGCATCAAGACTGAACAATGGGACAGTGAATGTATCCCATTCCTGGAATAAACCAGGGGCCACACAAGGACCATGAAAGAGTGAAGTGGGATGACTGGACTTGTGATAAGCAGCTTGTAAACAGAGCAGGCAGCCATTCAGCCCTAATAGATGTGGCCAAAGGAAGAGGAGGGCCCAGTGTGCCAGACCTTACAAGTTTTTTTTCTCAAAAAGCCATATGTATGATTTTTTAATGTGAAATATACTGCTTTGATTATGTTGACATCAAATTTAAAACTTTTAAAAGCAACATATAAGCCAATCAAAACATCCCATGGGTCTTTAACTATCTTGTTAAGTTTCTTTATTGGGTGAGACAGTAAAATTGGACGTCATAAGACAACAAAAGAAAAGTTTATTCTACTCAGACCGAATAATCGTGACAAAAAGAAACCAAAGTAATTCAATGATGACCAAAGAAAAGACAGAAAGTTCCCAGGATTTGAATTTGTGTTATCTTGTAAATCTAACAACTCAAGATTAAACCTGTGGGGTTGCAAAATTATAAAGGTAGAACCTGCTAGCAAAGCTCCATGAAATGCTTGCAAGCATTAGCTGACAGGTTTCAAAACAGGTTGAATATTAGTCATCACAGATATACCAGCCAAAAAGGGTAGTGAGTTAGAAGAACATCTACAGTGCACATAAATACCCTCTGCTAAGTTAAACTCAGAGAGGAAATCAACTTCAAAAGTTGCACAAGGCAAAGAAGCTAAAATAGCAGAGTTTTATATTAAGTGGCTGATAGACTTTCTTTGATGGTGAAACTGTTTATTGAGGAGTCAGCTCCCAATAATATTACATGTTGCACCTCTAGCTTTTAGTGATAAAGATCTTTTCAGGAAATATTTGTGTTCTACCTACTCAATGAAATGACATTGTATAAGTTGAATACTAATTCTCTCAAAATGGGGATACTAGATGATTCATATTCCTACATTACAATAATATGATGAAACCATGAAAAAGCTCACTTAACCCCACAATATATTTAATTGTAATACAGGATCAAATGTTAAAGCCAAGCAAATCATAACATTTGCTGTAAAAGCAGCAGAACCCATGGTGTACTTGTCTATTTCAAAAAGCATAAAGATATGAATTCAAGCAGAATCATCCTGCCAAATAGAAAATAGAAGATGATCTGAAGAACCATTACCCTTATGGTCAGAGCCCCGTTTCTGGGCCCTTCGTTGCTGGTGGCAGAACCATTTTTCAGTGTTTTGTCACAGGATAGAGGAGGTTGTTACCTGCCACAGATTTCTGTGGGTTTGTAACTCTGGACCAGAAGCTCTACGGAGAGAAAGCCATGTGTGTGACATTGCTGAGGACGGCTGTATCGTTTCTTCCTTTGAAGATACGTGTTTAATTTCTTTTATTTTTTGAATCAATACATCCAAATAGCACAGCTGTAGACATGGGGATAGAATTTTATTTTTATCTTTTGCTTTCATTTTTTCCTGTTAAAAGAAAAACAATTGATTCAAAGTTTAATGCTGCTTTGTGACTACCAATTATATAGAGCCAGAGAGTTATATACTAAATTCTTTCTTCCTTCGCAACTTACAAAAAAAATAACCCTGTGAAATCACTTTATTTTAAACCAGAGCTATCAATCCCTACCACATTGCAGGCTTTGGTTGGAAAGGAAAGACGTCTAACATGGGTGAGGTTATTAATTGGGAACTGACTTTTTGAACTTAGAAAATGTTGCTTAGGTAAGGCGATTTTTTTGTTTGTTTTGTTTTTAATCTACATCTCACCAGTTATGGAGCTTAAGAAGACTTGTTTGAAACAGCAAGACCATGGCTCCATAGCTTAGAATCATTGCTTGCAGATTTTTCCAATATGAAAGATATTTTCACGGAATGAATCATTTAAAGACAGCAAGAGTAGATGATGAAACCACACTGTGGAGTTTGAAAAGAGACGGGGCTGCTTTAAGAGAGAAACAGGAAGTTGTAACTAGAAGCCATCTGAATACTAAGCCTGGGCAGAATGCTCGTGAAGTAGCAACTAAAGTGGTAGTGTTTATTCTGAAATTCTCAGGCAGCCGGACTGTCTCAGGCAAACCTTGATAAAATAGTCCATATCCAGGTTTTTATCTAGGGAATCCCAAGAAGACCGGAGAATGAAGAGACAGCAAAGGTTTATGTCAGAAAAGGATGGGTATCAGTTTCAACATCAGGGAGCAGTGGAGCTGCTTGTCTTTAATTTTTTGCTCATCCTTACCATTTTGACAATCTGGTTATTTAAAAATCATCGATTCCGCTTCTTGCATGAAACTGGAGGAGCGATGCTGTACGGTGAGTGCATACATTGTGGGGTTGATGTGAAACTTGTTGCTCGAGCGTAATTAGAGACTTGTGCTCAGATGGCAAAGTACCGAAACTGGGGAAAATGTGCTGATTGAAATGTCATTAGCTTGGTGAAAGGTGCTGCAGCATAATGCATGCTAATCTCTTTCTAGAGGAGCTGCGGAAATTTGCCTTGTCACAGGAGCGAATGCCCTAGTCATGTTCTCACGCCACATAATGCGAGTCTGTTGACAGATGCCAGTCCATTGTCATGTGGGGAGTCAAAGGCAAGCTGTTTGTTTTTGTAATGATATTGGGAAGTGATGTCTCTGCAGTCAGGAACAGCAGCCTTTTTCACTAGCAGCACTCATGAGCTTTATAAAGTTCTAGAAATAACATCACTTAATAATGTATAGAGTAAATCCTCTTACATCAACTAATGCGAAGAAGAAAACTTGCAGAAACAGACCCCACCCTTCCTATGGGAATAACTGTGTGCAGGCCCTTTTTAATTATATGAATAATGTTTTATTTTCTTATAATACTTATAAATAGGAGTTTCTTTATGTCATACTTTTCATTTCTTAGCCTGATTTCACATGTTCTAATTTATAGTTATTATTAGTAGTAGTAGTATTTGCTATTTCTCTCTCTCTCTCTCTCTCTTTTTTTGATTTGTTTTTGAAGTCCAAGGTGCAGTAAAGCATTTGTTTAATTCCCACAGTATTGCTCTTTCTGTGCCATTTATCATGTCATCCCTTTCAGAAAGTTTAATAAAATATGACAGAGATTATCTAGTCCATACTCTCATCTTTTAAAGCAAAATGCAGGACACCAGTAGTTGTTAAACTGATGCTATTGATGAAATAGTTTGCTTCACCATTCTTGTTACAGCTTGATAATGGAGGGGAACTTCGAACACAGTGGAAACAGGCAAGACATTGCTATAATTCATTGCAAAGACTATACATTTATATTTGGGCTTTTCTCATTTTGGAAGTCCTGAAGCCCTTTTATGAACACAGTGGAAACAGGCAAAACATTGCTATAATTCATTGCAAAGAATGTACATGTATATTTGGGCTTTTCTCACTTTGGAAGTCCTGAAGCCCTTCTATATGCCTGTGGTTCAAGAAACAAGATCAATGCACATTTTATATGAACCCATGTGACGTCCTTATGTTAACAATTTGTCATGATTTGAGAACACAAATGTGTTAACTGTGCCTTAACTGGATTCCACTGTGAGAGACACTTGAGCTATATATAAGGCAGAAGTTTTAGGACTAAGCAGTGTAATTCTTTTGAGGAGGCTGATGTGCTGATCCATTCAGAGCACAGACTTAAATTTTTTTGTATTGAAGGTCTTAAAACACACAATAAAGCTCTCATTTGAGGGGGAAAAATCACAATTAGGTTGAAGAGAAATAGCCAACAAAAAGGACATGATGCTGTCAGCTGTGAAGCCTTTGGGTGCCCGTCATTTGCTCATCTCCATCGTCAATGGACCAGGATCTTTCTCTTGACTTGCTAATAATAAATAATCAGCAAGGACATAGGATATAATCTGAGAAGCTAGAAAAAATGTAATTCTTAGAATCATATTAAAGGCTATGTTTGCTTTAGCAAAACAACACAGATTTAAAAGATTACCAACCGTTTTTAGTGGTAAAGATTTCTTCACTGTCCTGAATTGGATGAAACTATGACTCATTTACAAATTTCAGCTTATCTATGATGAGGATGTTGTTTTACAAAACCTTTGATTACATTTTTGATTAAAATTCAGACATACTTTGTATTCACAACTCATGAAGTAACTTTTACTTTTGAATCTAAAAAATTCCAGATTACCCTTAATCCTCAAAAACTCTTAAATTGTAGTTGAAATGATAAAATATTAGTGCGTTGTCCAGTATTGTTGAGATAGCGTTTCTGTAAGTTGCTATTCTTAAGACAGTTTAGGCTTAAAGTTTATAAGAGTGGAATTAAGTTGCATTGCTTGATTTTTGTCTTTTCCTGAGTTTCTATGTGTGAAAGTTACTGAAAGCAAGTTTTGAACCAGTGCAATGTAAAAGGATTATAAACATTATGATACATAATATATATATATATGTGAACTGTTCCGTTACTAGATTTTGAATATCTTTGAGTTCTCTGGAAATATACAAATCAATGAAAAGACATATAGTGTTGTTTACTTTTTGTTAGCACAGAATCATAATTGTTGGAATTTAAGAAAATTTTTGAGGCTATCTTCTTTAGCTCGTCTATTTTACAGAGGAAGAAAATGAATTTCTGGCAACTGAAGGGAATTTCCGTAACTGAATAGCCGTTCACGGCAGGGTCCATGTCACTCATTCACATGTCTTCATAATGTTCATATTGATCCTGCCAGAGCTCTCACAGGTGTTCTCTGAAAGTAATCCACATGGGTGGCGTTAGTGACTTCTCATATTTCTTCTTCAGGGATGACCTAAATGTTATATCTGAAATATCTATTAGGGACTTTCTGTCAGTGATGTAATAAAATAGTCTGAAACTACAGTGGAAGACCAAGATGAGACACTCTCATAAACAGTTTTTAATATTAATAATAAGGGGAAAGGCGATGCCAAGTGAATTAATTGCACAACAGCTATAAATGAACTTGGAATTCATAGATTGGAAAGGAGTCTTAAAGATCATAAATCCAACATCCTCATTTGGCAGACAAAGAAATGAAGATGACTTAGAGAGGTGAAGGTCATGCAGTTAGTTAGCTGCTGGGCTGGGATTCAACCTCCATCTCTTTACTAAGTAAATTCTTTCAGTGATCTTCCTGGAAAGGGGACTTGTCTGTGGGATCCTGATGCATCCTCATACTATTTAAGCTTTCAGGATTAGTCCAACTCTCTTTTCTAGGAGGTCCAAAAGAGTGAAATTTTAGCATAAAATTAGACAAATCCCTTTATCCATCAGAGGATTAAACTCATGGTTTTTGGGGGCATGGTGATAACCAATGAGGAAGAAAGGAAACAAAACTATGTTTAAAACTTAAACTTTTAAAATTTGTTTAAGGAGGTGAACTTCTGTGAGTAGACTGTAACTCAATCATCTCCATTCTACAGACACATACACTTGTAACAAAACGTCTTCTAAGATTTAGTGGGCCTGCATCTAAAATTTATCAATAAATTTGGCTAACAGTTCCCCTACTGCACTGAGTACTGATTTTGCTCTGGTCAACTATTTGTATAATGTGTCAGTTACCCTGCACCAAGGATCATAAATATTTTTCTTAAGCACCAAAATTCCTGTAATACCTCAGCCTAGTCTATTATCTGCTTTTCTCCTGGTATTATTTTGTCATTCGTCAAATGTCTGTTAGAAGGCTCAATAGATAATATATTTTATCAATATACCTGGGAATTCAATTTAAAAATTCTAGGGATCAGGGTCTTAGAAAATGAGCTGTTAGAGTTAAAATAAGAGTAAAAGTGATCAAGCTGAATGTTTAAGTGACCTTTTATAGTTATCGTTAGAACAATTTCCAAGTTGTTAACCTTAAAATATAATATGAAGTGTTGTAGAGACCAAGAAAAATCATGTGTAGTGTTTGGCTTGCCTCTGTGTTGATTGGAGATAAATGTGATACTCCAAATAATACAAGTAATTCCTTATATGTAAAATAGCTTTTATCTTGTTATTAAGGATCATAGGATGCTTTTAAAAATCAGTGGCAGCATTATAAGAATATTTTTGTTTCACCAGGAACAGTAATGGGTAATTGGGTAATTGTCTCTCATGACATTCTTAGGCGCTTGTTATTTCAAAACCAAGGGATTAGAATCCATAACTGGTTTAAAATATAAGCCATGGTGATGTTCGTTTAAATTGGACTGAAAGCTTAAATGACTATTAATGGTCAAAATATTGATTGACAGCAGCTGGTGCACTTAGCGCTGCTCACTTAGGACCTTGTATCCCCTGTTCAATGCTCATAAAAGAAATTTGCTCCTTGCTCTCCGATAGCATTAAGAATTCCATTATATATCACTGGGGGCTGTCCATACTTTATAGGGCATTTATATTGTCATGCATTTGAGAGTTGGGATTTGAGCTTAGGGAAAGAACAATTTAAACCTCTTAGAATTCTACCATTGGTTTCATGTAAGGGGTAGTCTCTGAATTCATGTAGAAATTTTGTTCACTGTTCAGTGGGCACAAAGGAAGTTTCAAGCCACAAAGTTGAAATTTGAATTCATTAAACTATGCCACATTAAAGTGTTTTCTACTCTTTTAGAAGTATACTTAACAGTTTAATAGTGCTAATTTAATTCACTCAACAGCAGGTTTTTTAAGATTTAAAGAAAATATAGTTACATAATGAATTGCCAAGGTTTAAAAAATGATCTTTCCTAAAAAACCTTCTGAAGGCATTAATTTCCTCTAACACTCCTGGGAGGTTCCTCGGGAAAAAATTGGGTTGTTGGACATGGTGTGGCTCCACCCTACTGATCCAATTTTACCCTTCTCTGGCCTAGCCCTAGCTCCCATAGGAGATGCTTACTACCACTTCACCTCCTGCCCCCTGCCTGGACTTCCTCCAGAGGTTCTTTATTTAATAAAAAATGGTATGTTTATGGAGAAAGCCTTTGCTGTTCTCCCCTGAGGATTTGAGTTTTTTAATCATAATGATTATATTCTCAGTAGTTAGATTCACTATTTGGGGCAAGTGACTTAACTCCTGGCCTTCGTCTTCTCATCTGTAAAATGGGAAAGAAATGAACAAATATCACTAAGCTCCTTTTCAGCTGCAAAAGTCTTTCAAACTTCAGGCCAAGACTGATTTGAACCATCAAGCATCTTTCAGCCACTGTAGCCCAAATCAGCAGCTTTCTTCCCAGAATCTGACAGCCTATAATGATATCTAGTCCTGGTCCTTTCTCCCAGACAGGATTTTAGTTAGTGTTATTTTACCACTCTTAGTTCTTCTTGCCTCTTCTCTAGTTTTGTAATGAATGCTCAGTAAATCCTGTTGCGTTCTTGTCAGAAAGGCGAGGAGAACAAGTTATACCAATAGAATAGTGAGGGCTGGCTGCATGTTCAGCTGTTGGGGATTCATTTTTTAGGAAAACCAGAGTGGCTCCAGTTTAATTCAAAGGGATCTGCAGGAAAGGTAATTAGAATTAGGATCCCAATGTAATAAACTTGTTCTCTGTTTTGGTGTAAAAAAAATTGATTTTAAAGAACTTGAGAGATCTGGGCAAGGTTTTTCATGTTGTAAGGCATTTGCCAGAGAAAGGGTGAAATAAGCAGAAGAAGCAAAGGCATATTGCTCTCTGTAGGTTTTTAAAGGTTGATTTTAATAAAATAGCTTCTACATCATGAATAAATAAACAAATAAATAACCTATATATTGTGCTGTGCTTCTGAATCCCACAGGAGCTACAGAGGCAGCCTTTACCAAAAACTGCTAAGGATTCCCCTCTCAGGGTTCAAAAGGCTAATGGCTGTGCACGTCAAGAAAATAAATTCATGATTCAAATTATTTTGGTAGATATTATATATAGTCTTAATTGATTTAGCACTATATGGTTAGCGAAGTGGGGACATGGAGAACTAGCATCTGTTAAAAAGCATATGTCAGAAAGTGGCTATATAATAATAAAAATAGGTAACAAGCAGCATTTACCATATAAACTATGCCGTTATAAGCACTTTACATATATTAATTTATTTAATCCTCACAACAACCATTTTAGATAGGGAAACTGAGGCACCAAAACATTAAGTAACTTGCCCAAGGTCACACATCTACTAGTGGCAGGGATGGAATTCAAATCTTCATGGTTTGCCTCCACGTGACCACCACCTGGCATCATAAATCTGGATGTATTTGTGTGTGTGTGGGGGGGGGGAGGTATTATCATTTTTATGTTACAGATAAGGAAACTGACAGAGACATAAAGTAACTTGCTGGCAGCCGATAGAGTTGTGCTTCAAATTCAGGACTAAAAAACCCATGTTCTTTCACCTATATCACACATTTAGTCCCAAAATAGTTTCTGTTATTTAGTAAGTATCTACTCTGTGCCAGATGATGGTATCTTAGGAAGTTTACAAAAGAAATACACAGATTGAGATACCTAACTGTATCCATAACTGCTAATACAATATCCATGCTAAACAGGCAAGGTCATCTGTAGTTTGCATATAAGGAAACAGAAACTCAGAAAATTTACAACTTGGCTAAGACTACACAGAATAACTGGCAAGAACACTGTTTTGAAGGCTAGGCGTGGTGGCTCACACCTGTAATCCTAGCACTCTGGGAGGCCGAGGTGGGAGGATCGTTTGAGTTCAGGAGTTCGAGACCAGCCTGAGCAAAAGTGAGACCCCGTCTCTACTAAAAATAGAAAGAAATTAATTGGCTAACTAAAATATATAGAAAAAATTAGCCGGGCATGGTGGCGCATGCCTGTGGTCCCAGCTACTCGGGAAGCTGAGGCAGAAGGATTGCTTGAGCCCAGGAGTTTGAGGTTGCTGTGAGCTAGGCTGATGCCACGGCACTCTAGCC